>APFE031650858.1:0-107526 GCA_000404065.3 Pinus taeda | reverse complement strand
CAGAACATTCTAGAGTTACAGGATCGGGTTTGAGAGGAAGCCTTTCTTGTTGAGAGGGAGTGTTGAAAAGTGTGCAACAAGAAATGCTTGTTTAGAATGCAACAGGATGATGGAGCTTAGTGAAAAGAGTCGCCTTCACTAAGTGGGCCCGCAGGCTATTTTTGGCGCAAGTCTATTTTTAGACTATGTCTATTTTTAGACATATGGATCATGGTCTATGTGTTGCAGGTTGTTGTTTGTGGATGATTGGTCATGTTGGAAAAATAGATGGACTTCTATTTTTAGACATGTGGGCTGAGTCTATTTTTAGACTGGCTGTCAAAAATAGAAAATTCAAATATTATTATCTCACAATAATATTTGGACTATAAACTTAATCTTATTCTCTTGGAGCACTTCAGTTCGAGCTACGGATGTGGCACATGCAATTGCATGGAGGAAATACGTGGTTCTTATGGGTTAGTTGAATATTTGCATGCATTACTTCAGTTAGAACTCAAGTGAGTTGAGTTTAGTGGACTGGAGGTGCAGTTGATGGAGTTGTGTTCAGTTTAGCTTTGTTAAACTGGTTGTATTTAGTCTAACTGGAAAATAGACTAGAGATGAGTTGGGTGAATTAGTTATTAATTAATTCACAAGTTATTAACTCATAATACAACTAATGAATACATCAGTTAACTCAGTTGCATGTCAGTGCATGTTCAGTTCAGCAGGGACAGGTGTTAAAGAATCAGATTGCTATCAGTTGTGACTATAGTTGTGCACCAGATCTTGCACAAATCAGGGGATTGAGTATGCCAATGAGTTTGCACATATTGTAGCTTGGAAATACGTTATTTAGCCAAGGAAAGACGTGGCTGCCTTGGAATTATCATCAGTTCTTGTGCAAGATTGAGCAGTGGAGGCAAGCAAGCAGCGGAAGAGATTTGAGCCAGTGATGGATTCAGATCTGAGCTGTATTATGTGTAACAGGTGGAGCTGGTACTGGATTGCTTGTGATAAGCATTGTACTTTGTAATGTTACATGACTCAATCATTAATATACAGATAGTTGGGGTTTTTAGAGAGATGCTTTCCCCGGGATACATACTGTGTTAATGTGTGAATGCTCTTGATGTTTTATTGTTATTGATGCTGCTATATTGATGATCAACGTAGAGGATCTTATGTATTGTGTATGTTTTCCGCAATAGTACATGATCAGGATAATCTCTGTTGAATATGTGTTAAATTATTCAAAATTTCTACACCATAAGCAACGAAGGCCTTTGAACATCTTAATGAGCAATGTGCCAAGCACCAGAATTAGCTACACTGGACTTTACAAAAACCTTTATTATGGCATGTGATGCCTCAGGAAATGGAATTGGTGTTGTTTTAATGCAAGAAGAAAGACCCATTGCTTTCGAAAATTGTCCAATCAAAGGAAGTATTGACACAAAGCTATTTATGAGAAGGAAATGTTGGCAATACTACATGCACTTAATAAATGATGACCCTACCTAATTGGAAAGATGCTTCAAGGTAAAAGTAGATCATGATAGTCTTAAATACTTTTTAGAAAAAATAGTATCTTCAGAAGAGCAGAAAAAGTGGGTCACAAAGATGTTGGGTTATGAATTTGAAATCATCTACAAAAAAGGGAGGCAAAATGTTGTGGCGGATGCACTCTCAGTAAACGATGAGGATGTGGAAGCATTTCTTTGTGCCATTTCTATTATCCAATCAAATTGGATAAATGAAGCAAGGGATGAATGGAAGAATGATGAGGAAGTGTGGGAACGCATTTAAAAGATACAACAAGATCCAAGTACATCTGATACATTTAGTTGGAAAAATGATTTGTTATGGTACAAGGGTCAGTTATACCTATGTAAGAATTCACAACTCAAAAAAAAAGATTCTTAGAGAATTGCACACCTCTCCGTTAGGAGGGCACTCAGGATTTCTAAAAACCTACCACGGGGTTAAGTAAGATTTCTTTTGGATGGCATTAAACTGGATATTCAAAAGTTTGTGGTGGAATGTTTGGTTTGCCAACAAAATAAAGTTGAAACAATTAATACCCAAGGACTATTAAAAGCTTTATCCATTCCAAGCCAACGTTGGGAGGAGGTTTCAATGGATTTTATCACAGGTTTACCCAAATCCAAAGCAAAGAGTGTTATCATGGAGGTAGTTGATAGACTTACCAATTATGCACACTTTTTTGCTTTATCTCATCCATTTAAAGTGAGTACAGTTTCTATTGCATTTATGGAAACAATTCAAAAGATACATGGAAACCCAAAGATTATTGTAAGCGACAGAGATCCAATTTTCATTGGAAATTTTTGGACACAATTATTTTCTTGTCTTGGTACTCAGTTAGCTCATAGCTCATCTTATCATCCTCAATCTGATGGGAAAACTGATATAGTAAACAAATGTTTGGAAGAATATCTTCATTGCTTTGTATCTAATAAACATACACAATGGGTCAAATGGTTGCCTCTCACTGAATGGTGGTATAACACTTCCTTCCATACTACAAAAAAAATGACCCCATTTATGGCACTTTATGGATATCATTCACCATCCATCACATTATATTTGAGATAAAATTCCAAGGTTCAAGTAGTGGAAGATCACATCAAGCATCAAAAACAAGTTCTCTAACTCTTAAATGATAACCTTACCTTGGCTCATAATAGAATGAAACATTAGGCAGATCAAATCGAAATGAAAGAATTTTTGATGTAGGTGATTGGGTATTCCTATTACTACAACCATATAATCAAATGTTCCTCAAGAAAGCTAAGAAGGATAATAAATTATCACCAAAGTATTATGGTCTGTACAAGGTGTTGCACAAGATAGGAACTATGGCATACAAGTTGGAGCTTCCTACAGCTTCTCGAGTGCACCCAGTTTTCCATGTTTCATGCTTAAAGAGGGTCATAGGTGACAAGCTTCCAGTTCAAACAATATTTCCAGAACTTGATGAGGAAGGAAAAATCATATTGGAATCCGAAGAAGCCAAATAAACAAGAACTCGACAGCTACGAAATTGATCAATTTCAGAGTATCTCATCAAGTGCAAGAACTTACCATTGAAGATTCTACATGGGAGGATGAAAGTTTTATACAAAAGCATCCAGAACTACTCAAGCATTGGGGACAACACATTTTTTAAGGAGAGGGGCATGTTAGGTCCCTATAACACTAGTGATTCCCCCATTACTATTGTCATTGTATCCCTTATTGTTATTGTTGTGCCCCTATTGTCCCCATATTGTTATTATTGTGCCTTCATATTATTATTGTTAGGTCAGATTTGGTTATATTGTGACCCCTTAGACTCCTATATATAGAAAGGAGGTTTTTTCATTTGAATCATCTAAGAATTTTTCATTTGTGTAATTTAAAGGAGGTTTCCCCCTCAAAGAGGCTTATTTCTAAGGCATTGATCTATGTTTTCTAACTTTTTGTGAGCTAGTTTCATAACATGTTGGACACCTAATCCTCAATGGGTTAGTGTGGAAGCTGAATAGACTAAGTAGTCCAAGAGACCTTGGGATGTGAATCCCAACAGTCACATAATGTACTATAAATGTATATCATTTATCAATAAAAATTGTATTGCGTGTTTTATCTTTCATATCTCTCTTGTTGTCCATGTGTGTTTAGCATGTTATCAGAGCAGGCGTATTCCTGCCCTGCATAATTAATTTGAGCCATTTATTTTATGGCTTTTCTGTGCAAGTCAGTTCTGAATTTCATGAATGTTTTATTAGCCGTATTTTAGCTGCATTCTCTGCAAACAATTCCCCAAATAGAAAATTCTGACATACCTCACGCTTTGACGCTTCCACTGGTATGAACGCTGCTCCTGTAGCTGCTCCACCTGCATACAAAAGGCTGCTCTCTGCATACAAAACGCCCCTCTGTCTATTATTCACCTGTGATTCTTTATTATTCTCTGTGTTTAGATACCTGTGTTTCCTGCGTTTAGATACATTATTGCATCTTGGTTTAGATACATTATTACCTGCGTTTCCTGCGTTTCAAAGTGTTTATGGGTTTACCGCTTCGGTTTGATGTTGCTGTGCTGGTACGTCCTCTTAGTATTTAGGAGCATTGGCGTTAATGAGTCTGGTGCTCCAGGTAGGGATGCATCTTGCAAGAGAAACGGGAGTAAAGGCCAGCCATGGGGGCTGAGAAAACATTTGACAGGTTCTCCTAGCTCTTCCAACATGGGAAGAATTTTTAATTTGATGGGACAACAGAGAAGGGGAGAGGGCACGTTATTGTTGGTTGATTGGACAGAGGATGAATATGAGCGCACGCAAGTAAGGATGCTTCTCATACAACAGTCGAACATTTATGGACTGCTTCATTTGCAACTAGTAAAGGTGTTTTACATATGAAGCAGCAAGCAATGGCAGAGTAGAAGCAATTTTCTCTCTTTAGCAACAACACCATTCCTTGGATTCTGAACATAAAGCTTTGGGCACATTACGAGAAATAAAGGAATTGCGCCACAAACTACAAATTTCTTGTCACAAGAAAACAAACGAAGGAGCACCAGTTTAAAGTTACACAAGAATGTTACTGTAGAACTCTGCATATTTGTTTTATAAATTTTTGAGGGTTAATGCAGATTGACAGTTTGCTGGAAATGAAAGAATGGATAAGGCCAGAGCCTTCTTTGGCTTTTTAATGTCCTTAGAAGTCTATGCACCAACAAATGGAGAATTGACACACATTTGTACTTTTGCCTGCGGCTTCAATGTTTAGGTGCATTTTTTCGCTTCTTTGAATACTGACAAAGCAGTCCACCTATGAAAATTTAGGATAAATTTAAAATGAGGTTTAAAGCACCGATTTTTTTTAAATCTTTCATGCTTTCGCGTGAAATCGAGGTGCGATGCAGAAATTTGAGTTTTTTTGTCTGATTTGTGCAAAGATGGACAAAAATTTTGGTATATGAAAACCTGAAGTAAGAGAAACTGCGAGGCACAATGCGGAAACTGGAGGAATATTTTCTGTTTTTTCTCTGCAAAGATGGATGTGACTTTTTTTTCTTTTCTTTCCAGCATTTGAATGTGTGAAGACCTAGAGAAAGAGAAGATGAGATGCGATGCGATGCAATAACCGAAGGAATCTTGTCTGTTTTCTGTAAAGATTGATGTAAAATTTGCATTTTTGAGCATCATAATGTGTAGAGACCTGAAGTAAGGGATTGATTCGAGTATTGGTTCGAAATGAAAACTAAATGCTGAAGTTTAGGAGCTCTGATGTATTTTTCTCTTGTCTCTTTGCTCGACGAGAGCGTTTTGAGGCATCAAACCCTAGGGGAAGTTATCAGTTGAAGTAGTGACAGAGCTGAAGAGAATTTCCCAAGATTTTTGGCCGATGGATAATGAGTGATTTCATTTCTCTTGCTCTGTAGCCAACAACAATGGCAATTTTTCAGAATCAATGGAACTATTGCAGAATATACAAATTCGTTGAGGACTGTTGGATTATTTTTTGCCAGTGGAGAAGAGAATACGTTCCGCGTGTGGGCCTTTTCCTACACTGCTTTACTTGAAGCTTGCTTTCAGCTTATCTTTTCCTTTAATCACTAGTTCTTGTACTACAGTTTTAGCCGGCAAGGATATTTGCTATCCTCTCGAGAGAACAAGAGGCTGTTTAGGGTTCTTAGGTTTATTTATACCAAGGCGCATGTCTCTTCCTCTCAATAAATCTTTCATTCATTTTCTATCTATCTGATTTTTCCTAATGATGGACCCCATTTGGGGTTTGAAACGTCGGCAGAATGAACTTGAAACTGTGGATAATCCGGAACATGAAGCTACAAATAACTTCCACAGAGGCTTAAAATCCAACAGAACAAGAGGTTGTTTATGACGTTCAATAGATGAATAATTTTTTTGTATGATTGTTGTTGTGTACTTACAATTGTTCAGAAGATTCTGTGCTGGTTGGTCTATTGGTATTTTGGGTCAGTTTCTACCATACCAGAATGAGTTTGTCATAATTTGGATGCCATTTAGAGATTGTTTGTACATTATGTTATCATTTAATTCTGACAAATATATGGGAGTTTGTTCCTTGTAGATTTATTCTTGTAGATACCTATGAAAGAAGTCATTTTTAACATCCATTTAATAGAACTCCCATATATATGTGGAAACAAGAGATAGAACAAGGTGTACATAATTTATTTTACCTACAAGACAAAATTTTCCATTATAATCAATTCCTTCACTTGAGAAAATTCATTGGTGACTAACCAAGAAGTATTTCTTCTAGCAATCACATCTTATGCATACTTAGTTCAATATACTCATTTGCATATTACATGTTTTCTTCCTCTCAAAAGTTGTACAAGATCCCAAGTATGATTTTCCATGAAGGAATGATATTCTCAATCCTTCATTATGTCCTAATATGGATGGATAGAAAATTTTGCAAATGATATTGAATCATGAATATTTGGAACTTGAGCCAAAAGAGAGAAGGCTAACTAGAACTGTGAATATGTATGTCATTAATTTGTAAGATCACCAGAAGGATCACCAATTTCTTATCATGTTTTGAAATCCCATTTAGGAAGTAGTGATGCTATTGAAAGTTCACATAAAAGGGAATCAATTGGAGAATAATTGTAATTATCTAAAGAAGGAACCAAATTTGGCACAAATGTGAAAGATGGTTTGGAAACCAAAGATTATACAAATGTTGAACTAGACACACCAAGTCATAGATTTTCATCAAATTTGACATCTGTTTAATAATTATTTCATTTCAATGAAGTTAAATAAGTATATAACCTTTGACATACTCATAATATCAAAAAAATATGCAGTACTAACTTTTAGAATGTAATGCTCTCCTCTTCTCATATGGAAAGCAAGTCTATATGTCCCTACCAAATAAATGGAAGTTGCTTACATTTAGATTAATTTGAGTATATTCTTATTTTAGTGTTACATGTTTTAAGTCCTTTGTGGGAATGTGATTTATTGTGTAATTGGCACAATCAATTACTCTTTCCTAAAAATTCCTAAAAATTAATACTTAGTCCCTTAGATTGGATCATACAATTTTTCATTTTATCTAATGTCTAATTATTTCTCTCAACAACTCCATTTTTGTAATATTTAAGTGAAATAACATGTTTCATTTGAATACCATTTATGGTGCAATGAGTTTTGAATTTGTTGTCAAGAAAAATTTCACGACCTACTACATTGCATAAGATATCATATGTGACATACTTAGTTCTAGAGACGTCTTCATTGAAAGTTAAAAAGTGTTTAAACCCATAGATCCTTCAACTTATTAATGTGAAAACTACACCATTTTTTTGTTCACCTATATAAATGATGTAATATATTAATAAAAGGTTGTAGAAAACACTTGGAGCGTGTAAGAAATCATTGAAGTTACTATTATCTATTTGAGTTTCTCCAAACCCTACAACACTAAGAGATATATCATCAACAAATAACATTTTTTTGTGGTACAATCATTAAAGAGTAAACAAAATGGTTTGATTCTTAACCATATGATAAGATTCTTTAGAATCAATAAACTATACATAAGAAGAAAAAGTAGATGTTAGGAAGAAAAAAGTACATGTTCATGAGAAGAAGAGTTAGAAGAAGAATCAAGATAGAAATTGTGATTTTTCATTGTTTTTATAATGTATCCATGTATTTAAAACATTTAGAGTCTAAATGACCATCTCACCCACGATAATTGCAATGTATGTCATTCGTTTTACTTTTATATATTGTTCCTTTGTCACCATTAGGAGTAGAAGTTGATTGAGAGGGTATGGGGCCCTTGTTTCCACTTTTGTTGTGAAAATGTTTTTTCTTTGTATGCTGATTTTTATCCTTATGTTGGGATATTTAAGATTTGTTGGATGTGCATGCACTATTAATCACTCCTAGATGTCATAGATCGTCATGCACCCTAAAAAAGAGAATTGAGGAAAAAGAAGAAATTAAGAAAGAGTTCTATGTATGAAACCCCTAGAGATTTTCTAGTTGTATAAAAACTAGATACAAACATAAAATATGCAATACTGATCTTAGAAAAAATAACATATATCCATCCATTAATTTTCATATCAATTTCTTAATATAAATAATCTTTAATACAAGGAAATTCATTCAATCTTAAAGGAATTATTTTATTTTTCGGTTAGTGGGCTCAAGTCACTTTATGTTTTCAATGTGCCTTATTTGGCTTATCCTATAATCCATCTGAATCATTAATTCATTGAATATGAAACCATAAATAAGGATAAATGCATATTCTAATTAATCCATTTGTTTAATCATTCATATTATTACATTTGGCTTTAGTTTTTTCATTAATGGCATATTTTTCATTTCCCAAAGCAATCTAGTATAGTTCTTTTCCTTATGAATCTAACTATTTATCATCCATCTTGGAATTTTGATGATAAGTAGTTAGATTTATAAGGAAATTATTGCTTGGAGTAGACATATTATAATATGTATAGGAAAAATATTCATTCAAAAGAAGAAATCAACTATTTGGATGGAAATCTCTACAAAAGATAAAATGTCAAAAAAAAATATTAGATGTGAAAGTATGCTCTTTTCAAAAAAGGCACAAAAGTAACCAAAGTGTCATGCAGGTAGGTAGAAGTTTCCCATATGGTGATGGATGCACAAAGTGGTTACTAACTCAAAATATTCCCTTGGTTCTCTAATTTTGGCCATAAACTTACCTTTATAATGAAGCTCCTTTATGAATTAAAACTGCATGCAAAAAATGTTAGAATAATGTAGAAATGGAAAAGTCTGGAAATGTGGTAGGTTTGCTAAGTTGTTTTCTTAGTTGTTAGGAAATGATCTAGATATATGTGAGTTACGAGGTGTTGCTCTAGAGGTAACTATTTTAAAATGTAACTAAGTTGTAGATGAGTCAGAGTGTGTATCCTTCAAGTTGTTATGTCCATCGAGTCTAGTGATCCCATAGTTATATAATGGGACACATTGTGATGTATTTGCAAAGAGCAAGTGTGAGCAGGATTTGGACTGAATTAATAAAAGAGTGTTGTTGTGTTAAACCCTATGTTTTCTAATATGATATTAGATTGAGAAGGCTTAGAGGAAAGATCTGGGTTGTTCAAATCTAGATCTAGGTTGTTATTGAGGGTTTTGATGCAGTCGGTGAAATTCTCTATTGTGACTGCCATGGAACTAATCCAGTGAGGGTTGAGATCTGAAAATAAGATATCCGTGAGGGTTATGAGGTAATTGTTTTCTTCCTATCTATAATTTTGAGTTAGAATTTGTATCTTCAAGTGGATTTTTTTTTTTAATGTGTGGCCGAGATCTGAAAGATCTATTTTAGATCTAAGTTGTTAAAGCATGGATCTTTCTTGTAGTTGTTATCATTTATTTTTATTGTGATTGGGGAGTGATCCAAGTTGAGACCCTTTGGTATGTTTGTCAATGGGAGAAGGGAACCATCACTAGTCAGAGGAGCTTGAATAACTGATTAGAGATGCAGATATGTGCATCAACCCTGTCCACTAGGACAGAATTCAACCCGACTAGTGTGTTTAATCGCTAATTGGGACAAGAGCTCCTATTTGTTTGATAGTCGACCATGTGGAGGAGAGGGTCAACATAGCCGTTTGTAGAGATGTTAGATTTATTATGAATAGCTACTACTTTTTTGTTCAATTTAGGAGAGTGCAAATCACAGTGCACTAATTATTTTCTAGGGTTGAAACAGGACTCGTATCTGTGCAAAGTTCAAAACTAGAACGTGCATTTCCAATGTAGACTGTTGATTGCATCTTTGATCCCAAAGGATATTGGTAGCCACCCTCCTATTCCATTTGGACCCCCGACACCATCTCTTTCAGTTTTTCAGTTTCCATAATTGTAGCATAGTTTACTATTTTTGGTAGTTTTTTAGGTCCTGAACTTCTCGAGCCACTTTGAGGCCCTAGAGGACCTTTTTAGGGAAAATGAAGACAATGGAAAAGCCATGAATGGGAATATTGATTTGTCTTTAGCCTATTCTTTGAGATATTTGAAACGAGGAATTATGATATCCAAACAAAGATCATATGCCAAAGTTATGACCCCGGGAAATTGATGTACCAATTTACCCAAACAGAGCCCACAATTTTGGTGCTTTATCTCCTATGGTTAGGTTTCTGGATGTTTAGGGTTTTCCATTGTTTCTCAATAATAAATAGGCCTTGGAGCCTCATTGTAACACAGTTCAAAGCCATGTAGCCCCCACATCTCTTTTTAAGGATAAGCTACATTGTCCGAGCTAGTTTATTTTCCATTCTGTTTGTAAACACATTTCAATACTTTTCTATTAATGAAATGAAATGTCTTTCTACTGCATATCATTATTTATGATTATATCTATATTTTTTCATTCATGTTTAAGTTCAAATCAATGGTATCAGAGCAAAATTCTCTTTCTCTATTTTTCTTTGAATTTCCCCAATGAGGTCAGGGTATAAGGAGTTAGGGCTTGATCTGGTTGAACTATTGCAAGATCAACCTCACAAACCTTGATGAACTCTCATGGCGGAAGAAAATAAAGATGAGGGGTTAGGAGATCCTTTCAAAAATTTTCTCAAGGAATCCCTCGAGCGACAGAGGGACGTGATTATGGATAAATTTGCCCAGTTCCTTTGACGGATACCCACAAGTGAAACATCTTCATCCAACAACAACACTGGAGACACCACTCCTTTTAATTTAGAAATAAATTTTGATATTTCCATATTTGAGGGTCATATAGATGCAAACAATGTAGATAAATGGTTAAATATGTTGGAAGAATATTTTTCAGTTCATGACTTTTCCAATCGGGAAAAATATTACTTTTGTACTTCTCAAAGCCGCCCCACACATCAAGGACTGGTAGGAAACCTATTATTAACAAAAGGACAAGAGTGAACCCTCACTATTTTTAGTCACACCCACTTTGGATTCTTCCCAAGGTGCCATCAAGGAACAATATTACCTTGTTGGGAGATATGAAGATAAATACATAAAGTGGACCACACTATGACAGGGAAGGGATGAAGATGTGCAGTAGTTCACAAATTATTTTCCATACCCTTCGCATGAAGCTATATATAAAGGATTCTAAGAGGAATTTGGTACTCAAGTACCGCGATTGTCTACACAAGTACATCCAGAACGAGATGGAGTTCCTGGACATCTCCTCACTTGGAACGATGTATCAATATGCTGTCAAGATTGAACAGAAGTTTAAAAAGAAGAAGAGGGACTTTGGATCTATGAATCAAAAGCAAGGAAAAGGTGCCCCCAAACCACATAGTAAAGGATAGAGCCAAGGCAGGGCTACCTAGGACAACCCGTCAAAGCCGCAAGAAAAGAACAACACCACGAAGACAAAGAAGGACACAGGAAAATGGTGTGAGTTCCATAAGAGCTCCACTCACAACACAAGTGAGTTTTAGGCCAAGCAATCACTGATGGCCAAGATGAAGGCCTTTGAATCAGGCGCATGTTCTGACTCTGAGTCAGAATCTAATAAGGGGAATGACAAAGGGAAGTAGATCATTGATGCAGAGCCTAGTGTCACCATGTCCATCACCAAGATCCAGAAGACTGAGCCTGAAGATCCAAAGGAGGGGGAACGCCTCTTCCACTCATAGATGTGGGTGAAGGGTTCTCCACTGCAATTCATTGTTGAAAGCGGGAGCCAAAAGAACCTCATTTCACCATAGGTCATGAAGTAGCTGGTCCTAAAGACTACAACACATCCATAGTCGTACAACATTGGATCGATTCACCAAGGACAAGATCTTCACATCAGCCAGCAATGCCACCTTCCCTACAGCATCAAGCCCTTCACGGATGAGGTACTGTGTGATGTTTCTCCTCTTGAAGTTTGTGATGTATTATTAGTACAACCATACTTGTGGAAGGGACATGTTGTATATGATTCTAGATCTCGCTCTATGATTATTACTTTGGTGAATAAGTTATACAGGATACCGAAGGTAGCCTCACCTACCACCATATTTTAATCACTACAAAGAAATGCAGTAAGATGATTTCCCAGACTAGGAAATTTTTTTTCCTTATGATTCGCCCTTAGGGTAAGAAGAAGGTTGTGGCCTTGTCTTCCAGGCAGGGCACCTCCAAACAACAGTATAAAATGGACAAGGTTGTGTAGGAGTATAGGGACATTTTTGCCTCACCTACAGGGGTACCTATGCACTGTCAGGTCAAACACTCCATTGATCTGACCCTGGGTGCACCACTACCCAATGCACTTATCTATTGATGCTATGTTCCATAGAATCATGAGATCAAGAGGTAGATTAAGGAACTATTACAGAAAGGGCATATCACGCTAAGTTTCTCACCCTGTGGGAGCTCGATTTTATTGGTACAGAATAAGGATGGGACCTAGAGACTCGCTATTGACTATCAGGTGTTGAAAAAAATCATTGTCTGGAATAAGTACCCAATTCTACAGATTGACGACCTTCTGGACCAGCTCAAGGGGGCCAAATATTTTATCAAGATTGACTTGAAGTCAGGTTATCACCAGGTTCTTATCAAACCCTCTGATGTGTGAAAGACTACCTTCAAATCAAAGGAGGGCATGTTCGAATGGTTGGTCATGCCATTTGGATTAACGAATTCCCTTGCAAGCTTCATGAGATTGATGGATGGCATATTCTGACCCTTTAGAATTGCATTCATGGTGGTGTACTTAGATGACATCTTGATATTCAGCTAGATTTTGGAAGAGCACCACCACCATATTCGATAGGTTCTTCAAACCCTACGAGAAAACAAGATATGTGCTAACTTGGACGAATGCACTTTTGGCTTGACCCAGGTTCAATATTTGTTGCACATCATTAATGAGAAGGGTGTGCATGTGGACCCATCCAAGATATAAGTGATTCAAGATTGTCTAGCCCCAACCACTCTAACCAAGCTCTGCAGCTTTTTAGATCTTGCCAATTTCTACCACATGTTCATGTTGGGACAGTTCTCTCATATCACTTGGCCTTTAAGTCAAGTCACCAAGGGTGGAGTGAAAGAAAAAAATATTTGGTCTGAAACCCAACAATAGGCATTTTCCAATTTGAAACATCACCTCTACTTTGCACCAGTGATCACATTACTAGACCCACAACAACCATTTGAGATTGAGAAATATGCCTCTGATTATGCTATTGGTGTGGTTCTTACTCAGCAGGGGCATCCAGTGACTTACCAAAGTGAGACACTTTCAGACAGAGACTAAAAGTATTCCACTTATGATAAAGAAATGTATTCCATTGTGTAGGCTTGCCATCAATGGAAGCATTACATTCTAGGGAAGGAAACGGTTATCCACATAGACCACTAAACCCTACAGTTCATTGAGACACAAGGGAAGTTGCAGAATAATCATCATCAGAAATGGTCCACCTACCTACAATAGTTACATTTGAACATTAAGTATAAGAAGGGGAACACCAATAATGTCACTGATTGCCTCAGCTAACCACCAGTCATGGCATCAATTACTGTGCTTGACTCCTATGGTCATGAGACTTCATGGTGGCCACATATTTACCAAAGAAATCCAGAATTTGATAGCACATACCAGAAACCCTTGGAAGGGAAGAAAGTTCCAAATTTTCACCTTTAGGATGCACTGTTATACCACCTGTGACACATATGTGTTCCTTCAAGCAAGCGTGCTAAGATTATTTGGGAGGCGTACTACAGTCAGGTCGTTGGACATTTCAGAGTAGAGAAAATAGTGGCAATATTGCAAAAGTATTTTTATTGGTTGAAACTTCATTAGGATGTTGTACATTAGGTCTTGCACCGTTTGCACCATCACCAAGAAAACCATCAAGAAGCAAGGCCTATATACTCCTCTACCTACTCCTAGTCGGCCTTGGGAATCTGTCTCCATGGATTACATGTCGGGCCTTCCTTCTACTAAGCACAACAATGATTTCATTTTTGTGGTTGTTGATAGATTCTCTAAGATGGCCATCATGGAAGCTTGCAAGAAGAGTATCACAGTAGAGGACAATGCTAAACTCTTCTTTGAGCGAGTGTGTGTACAGTTTGGGATCCCATAGTCTATTGTCTCAAATCGGGACAATAGATTCGTAAGTGCATTTTGGTCAAGTCTCTGGTTGACACTAGATACAAAACTTACTAAGTCCATGGCTTTCCATCCCCAAATTGATGGCCAAATAGAGGTTGTCAATAGGATGATTGTACACTTTCTGCACATGTACAACTTGAAGCATCCATGCACATGGGATGAAAGTCTCCCCTATGTCCAACACAACTACAACAGAGCTCTCCATAGCTCATCAAGCCACAACCCCTATTAGGTGGGGTTGGGATTTTAGCCATTATGTCCCATTGACGCAGCCGTACCATTTGCAGCCAACCAAGAATATTCATGTAACATCCACTCTGATGTTGACAACGCTAACCACATCATTGAGTGCATTCAACACATCCAGCAGTAGGTCCATGCTATATTGGATAGAGCCAATGCTAAGTACAAGAAACACCATGATGAACATTAAGTAGCCTACAAGTTCCATGTGGGTGACAAAGTTTGTCTACATTTGTAGAAGGAGTGCCTTGCGGGACCCCATCACAAGATTCGTCGGCTCCAATATGTTCCATACACCATCACCAAGGCTATAAGGGAAAATGCCTTTGATATTTGCACTACATCATTCCTTGGTTTGCACCCAATGTTCAATGTAGACCACCTTCACTTATACTTTCCACCATTGCTGGACACATCCGACATTGTAGAACAACTCACACCAATAGAGATCAACCCAGATTGCATGGAACATGCCACAAATGATCAAATCATGGACACACATATAAAGAACACTCACCAATAGAAGATCCAACTAGATCAGGTTGTCAAAGATGGCCAACGCTTGCACCAAGGTAAGTGGCTCACTATGGATCAAGTTCAGTAGAAGTTTCTCCATCTCATGGAGGCACTCAACGCAATGGGGACTATTGCTTCGTAAGGGGGGAGGACTGACCCCGATGGATATTAGTGGCCACCCACCTATTCCACTTAGACCCCCAACACTGTCCCTTTCAGTTTTTTAGTTCCTTAATTGTAGCACAATTTACTAATTTTGGCAGTTTTTGAGGTCTTGAACTTCTGGAGCCATTTTGAGGCCGAAAACGACATTTTTAGGGAAAATAGAGAAATTGGAAAAGATCCAATTGTGGCTATTGATTTTTTTCAACCTACTCTTCAAGATGTTCTAAAAGAGGTATTATGGTAGCCAATCGGAGATCGTATGCCAAAGTTATGACCCCGAGAAATTGATGTACCAATTTACCCAAACAGGGCCCACAATTTTGGTGCTTCATCTACTAGGATTATGTTTCTAGATGTTTAGGGGTTTACATTATTTCTCAATAATAAATAGGCCTTATAGTATGATTTTATCACAATTCAGAGGCATGTAGTTGCCACATCTCTTCTTAGGGATAAGCTACCATCGCCCGAGTTAGTTTATTTCCATTCTATTTGTAAGAATAGTTCAATACTTTTCGATTATTGAAATGAAGTGTTTTTCTGCTACATCTCGATATTTATGATAATATCTGTAATTTGTTGTGTTATTTTTTAAGTTCTGATCAATCTTGTGATCGGAGGCATGCTGGTTGAGACTACTAAAGTGAGGCTCCATAGGTGGAAGAGATGACATTAATAGGATATGTTCAAATTGACAAAGGGAAAGAATGCAATTAGATTTGTAATATTTATCATCAGGATCCACTAGAATATCTTGTGTATTGTGCCTGGGAACTTCCAGCTCTCAGTATGGAGGCATTTTGGGCCTTTGTGGTTGATATACATACTTAAAGGTTTGCTCTAGTTCTTCCATGCTAATATATATAATGAAATCATTTATTGATAGTGTTGGTGCATAGTTGAATGTTATTTTTCTTGGTAGACGAGATCTAAATGTGGTTATCACAAGCAATCTCTAAGAAATAGACACATGTCCTTTCATAGATCGAGGGACATGAGTCTAGCTCATTCATGGTGAAAAACTTTGGTCCAACTTAATATTCTATATGGCTCTCCACAACTTCTATTAGAGTCACTGTTGTAGTGTGTTGAGTCACATGTGAAGTTCAAATTGTCAAAGCTTGTTTCCACCAAGAGATTTGATGCATTGTTGAAGGAATTCACTAAGAGAATTTGTTGTCATTATTGGTCAACATGAATTTTTATTGATCATGGTCAAAAGAAAGAAAGAAAAGACAGAAGCAAGCACAACAATGATGGGCCAGCAAAGCAATTGAAGCAAAAGAATGAAAGGGTAGAAGGTGAATCCTTAGTAATAGATCTACAACTAGGTGTTGAGATTGTGGAGGAAAAAGTTATGGATGACTTAGTAGAAATTGATGAACTGAAGAAAGAGGAATTTGCAATAAAATTTAATAATGGATATTTGTGTTATGGAAATAAATTGTAGGTTATCTTTTAAAAGAAGTTGATTCATAAATTTTTGTTTTCTTTAGATAATCAAGTAGTTGATGAGAACTTTATTACAATAGAAGAAGTAGAAGAACATGATAAGGAAATTGTGACAATAGTAAAAGGGACAAGAAAGTTTGAAGATGCCAAAACTAATTATGATGCCTAGATAAAGCTTATCGAAGAAATGGTTCAAAATTTCTTTGAACAAATTGATGCAGGTATCAAAGAAACAACCAGAGTAGTGAAGGTTCTTGAAAATGAGAAAAATGGTGGATCAATAAATAATTTAGATGACATAGAAAAGGAAACAGTGGTGGATACATTTGAACAAGGTCATGGCATTTTGATGCATTAGATCCTAGAGGAAATCAAATATTATTATGAACTGATAAGGCAATAGTCAAGTAAACTAGAAAAAATTGATGATGAAAATGTACTTGCTGAAAAAAGAGTTGAAATGGACTAGCATGATCCTAGTTACAGTAAGGAGAAATATCCAAAGTTCATGATATGGAGAAGAAAGAAGACTAAACAGGTTGAAAGTGTCAGAGTTTGGAGCACGAAGTCCAAGAAGAAATTTCATCAATATGTTGAAGCAAAGAAAGTCAAGATGAAATATTTGAGTCATATTTGTAAGCCTAGCTGAGACTTAGATTAGCAAACAATTGTTATTTATGTTATAGGAAATCCGTTTCTCTATTAAGGGGGGATGCTAGAATAATGTAGAAATGGAAGAGTCTGGAAATTTGATAGGTTTGTTGAGTTGTCTTCTTAGTTGTGAGGAAATGATTTAGATCTATGTGAGTTACAAGGTGTTTCTCTAGAAGTAACTATTTTCCAATGTAACTGAGTTTTAGATGATTCAAAGTGTGTATCTTCCATGTTATTATGTCCATCGAGCCTAGTGATCCCATAGTTATATAATGGGACACACTGTGATGTATTTGTCATGAGCAAGTGTGAGCAGGATTTGGCCTGAATTAATAAAAGAGTTACGTTGTGTTAAACTCTATGTTTTCTAATAAAAAAACTTTTATTTTATAGCGATTCAATTTTATAATTTAAGTGAGACACGCTTTACAATAAATGTATGAGAAATTACACACACACACACATAGAGAGATATATATCACAAATATGATGAAAGAGGGGATTTTTTTGTCTTTTAAACTCCTTGCATTAAATTAATTGTTTACCTCCAAAACCTTTAATCTTAATTTCAAAATCTCACATAGTCATACATAAAAATAAGTGAATTTTGAAAAATATTTTTTTGAATCTCAATAATAATGGGGTATAATCTTAATTTACAAAATGCAAGTTTTCTCTTTGTTTCTGATTTTTCAACATCACACAGAGTATACAACAAATAACATATATTGAAAAAAAAAAAACTTCAAGATGGCACAAAACGTACAATAAAGATTACACTAAACAATAAACGATAAAGAGGAGAAAACCAAGAATAGAAAGAGTAAAACTCTCTAGATCTATCAAAATTGAGAATAACATGATATTAGAAAGGGTCAAATTGTTCCAAAAAAATGTGTTTTATCACTAATACATGAGTTGATTTAATACCATATTAACTTACAAAAAAATTCAAAAGAGTGTATTCATACTTTATACTTTAGATTTTAACTTTAAAAACACAGTATCTTTGGAAAACATAGACCTTTTGGGGTAAAACCATTTTTATTCCAACTAAAAAAAGCACTCTCAACCTAATGGAATAGATTGTTCAACCCCAAAATGCATAAAAATAGTAGAACACAAAAATTTGGCAACACAATTCAAGATCTTGATAAACAACAAGAGTATGTCTTCAAAAGAACTTTGATACCATGTTAAAAAAAAAAACCAAAAATGTCCACATAAGATGAACATTTAAAATAACCACTCACACAACTAGAGCGACAATATAGCTAAAAATTATTTTGATAATAAATCATAATCAACAAATAAACCTTTAAAAATTTTAAATAGAAATCATAAACCAATAAAATTATAAACTATAAATGAATAACCATTATTAATTATCCAACCATTATTAATTATCCAAAAAAACACCAATTAAATATGTAAAACATATCACGACTATCAAATTACATACTAAAATAAACATATTAAGTCGATTTAAATATCCTAACAAAATTCTCGTTCAATTAAACAAATTATTATTATTAAATTAAATTTAAAAATAATCTTCATTTATATATAAATTATGTTAACTTTAATTTAATAATATATATATATAACACATGAAATGATGATATTCCATACCAATGCATTTTACACATTTATTTAGGCTTTTAAAATATTTGCTTAGCTTCTCATTGGCTCATCTTACTTCTTCAAACTTTCTTTAAATTTAGAGCCTTCAATGTCAAGCCACTCTCTTCTTCAAAAATGTAAGTAAATGCTCTTCACAGATGTCAGGTAAATATGGATCACACTGCGAAAGCAAGGTTATTTTGGTGAATTTGGTTTTATCGTCTATGTTACTCTAAATGAGGGTTTATAATTAAAAAAATAAAAAAAAACAACAACAACATTTGAAATTATCTCTAGGTGTCCAGGTCATCGTAAACATTCAATTCTGGTTTGCACTTTAGGGAATAATTTGTTTTTTCATAGACACTTATATATAAATACACCTGTGAAAATAAGTCAATTTAAATATCTAGATTTGACCCTCAATACCCAAATTACCATAAACGTACAGAACTAAGATCCATCTTGAAAAACCTAAGATCCACGCTGTACAAAAATCTCGGCTTTTCAGTTTTCCATCAGTTCTATGCCTTTTAGGTTCATGCATATACATGTATAAATAAAAAAATCCAATCGCTCGTCCACTGGAAAAGAATATAGGAACGTTGAAACATCTGAACCACAACAGAGTCACATAAGATCTTCGTGCTGGGAGGAATGAAAACTTGAAGTACTTCCGCAATCAATTGCGAAGAACGTATACGCATTCATCAAGTTCAATATTTCCTGTGGCTACTTGGTAATTGATCTATTTCATATCATGTGTGTGAATTTCAGCGACAACCATCATATGATATATTCATTCTCAAACCAAATCAACATATGATATATTCATTCTCAAACCAAATCAGCATGGCAAGTTTCAAAACAACCTATCCTCATATCATTTATTCATTTTCAAACCATTTCAACAAGGGAAGTTTTAAAACAATTACATAAACACGCACCAGTGAAATAAAATTTATCTGAGCGTACCTTTCTAACCCTTGGATTTAAACTTATAACCTTGAAAAAAAGCACATATTACTGTTAAGCCAAAGTCCTTGAATCCATGAATTGAACCATGACAACCGGTTGCAACATTATCACCGTTGAATTCATGGATCCTATTAGGTTTACGAATGGCTTGGAAAGTTGCACGCGTGCTAGAATATCGGCATCAATGGAGATATAAAGACAAGAACGGAGGATTCCAGAGTCTTTCGTTTCACACTGCGTTTCACGCTTTTTTATATGTACTGTTCTGAGGTAATGTGTTCGCCTCCTTTTTGTCGCATCAATCACTCAATGTGAAATATCTGAATTGATACTTAGAATGAGTATACCCACAAGGTTTGAATTTCATTGCCATAACATATACTCAATCTCCGTTTGGTTGGAATCGATGATCCACACCGATATCTGTATTTGGAGTTTGTGGTGTTGGAGGTCAGTGCCTTAACTACGTTGGAGCCCACGAGAAGATTTTACGTGTATTTTGGTCCTTTAATTGCCAATCGGCATCGATTCGATTCTATTAAAATGACCACCGTTAGCATAATGCAATTCCCGTATTGATATTCGCTAATATCGTTATTGTTGTGTCATGGGTGAGAGCAGCAATATGCCTCGGTCCAAGTTACTGGCCATTAGACGCTGGACTTGTTTTCTAGCAGCGATATGGCTGCAATCTATCAATGCTACTAACTTCGATTTTTCCGATTACTCATCTGATCTGAAGAAAATTATGGGGATTGACCTTGGAAAACTAATGGGCTGGGTTTCTGGACTGGCGTGCGCATTTCCTGCCACCCTGGGATGTTTTTGGCATTGGAATGATTTTAGGGATGGTGGGTTATGGCACCTTATTTGTATTTTGTTAACCCACCATTCCTAAAATCAACATTTATATGGTGTTATTGTATTTGTACCTTGTAATATGGAAGAGAAAAAGAGTAGGGATGGCAAAGCTATCTGGCTTGGAATAGGTATTTACACAATGAATACTTATCTATGTTGAGTTTTGAGAATATGGAAATGTGAAGTTTAAAATGTAAGGAAAGTTGGTGGTTACTATATTCTTGCTTATTTATAAATGAAAACAAGAAGTGTATAGGTAAGGAATTGGGATCCAAAATGATTTTAGGAATGAACTAAAATATTTATTAGTCTTATTACATATGATTTTTTTATTATAATATGCTATAGTTCTATTGCTATAGTTCTATAGTATTTATTGTGAAACAATATAATATTGTCCAAAAAACAATACTATGAAAAAATAATGTTATTGTGGAAAAAAATAACATTATGGAAAAATAATATTATTGATAAATTAGTTTTGAAGAATATTGTGGCATATTGAACACAAGAAATGGAAATTGGAGAGAAGACCATGATATTCTATTACAAGGATTGTATAGACTTAAAATTAATACAAATCACATTGAAAATATGGTTGCATAAGTATTTTAGGAGTTTGTGGTGATTATAGTACCTAATGTCTTTGGAGCATGGATGCAATTTTGACTCTTGGCTACAAATGGCCTTCGCACATAGCTTCCATTATTGGATCTCATTCTAACTATGGATCTAGCTTTTCTTCATGGCTCACTTGTTCCACGATGTAGTATTTTGTACATTAAGTCTCATCTTCATGCAACCTTTAGATTTGAACTTTTCACTCAAAATTCACTCACGTTTTCAACGCACATGTTTATTACATGATCAAAATTGGAGATGGTCCATTTCACTAGCTAATGAAATTGAAGTTGAATTGTACTCTATGTATTTTTGGTGTGATCTAGTACATATGAAATCAAATATAAATGTCATAAGAGGAAATTTAAACTACCCTCTGTTACTAGGATCAATTTCTTCATGACATGGAACTAATTCTTTGTTGCTACATGTGCTTTCCCGATATACCATTCCCAAAACAATGTTTACCACATTGAGAATATTTTGTGTGCACCACCTCTTTATGCATTATCTAGCATCCATTTACAACCTCATTGCTCCAATATTTATTCATGGGTAAGTTGATTCACCAATTGATGGACCACTCTTTACTAGGTTGTAATGAAAGAAATGTTAGCCCAATCTTGTGATCATTCTCTACTCTTTGCTTCCACCAAAAAATTGCTTTCTTAATGGGTGATGTTAACATATTGTGAACCAATCCAATTACTTGGGTATATTTTACTTCTTGGGATGGAGATCAATGTTCAAATTTGAACAAGTCATAGCCCTTCTTAAACCCTCTACCACATTAGAGAAGTGCTCAGCAAAATTTACTAGTCAAAAGAAATTTAAATTTTGATTTTTACATGTTGTTTTTTTTAATTTAAATAATATTATAAAATGCCCTATGAAGGGTGGCCTGTCCGTAGGAAATTTAAAAAAAAATCAGATGTAACACTCTAAAGTCTGCAGGATGTTCTGGCAACATGCAATGGGACGTAATGGCGGTTGTTCATCAATTCCAGGCCATCAGTCAAAATGACAACACTATAGAGTTAGCAGTCAGGATATGAGGTTTATGTTCATGTTCGTTGATAATAGAGGTTTCTTTTAGCATTCATTGATAGTAGAGGAGAAGTAAATATGTATTGGTATCCGTGAACATGGCATATTTTTTAAGGTACCAGATATTTAGAAGAAACAAATGAAAAACGATATAATTAACTATGACTGAGGTAGATTATTATAAGTCTGTGAAACTTGCGTGCATTGATTTTTCCAATCCCAACCTTACGGTGAGTGCAGCACAAGTTCGCAAGTTATTTTTAACTCAGTTTTAATTTTCAACTTTCATTTCCCTGACCTTTCATTAAGTTCATTGATTTAGGCAGAACCTATTAAAATTATTATGTATGGAATGGTTGATTGATCTTTATATAGTTGTGTGTAGACTAGATTTTTTTTATATCTTCCATCATGTCATCAATGAATATTTTTTGGACGAAGTCTTTAAGAAAAGTCGATGACTTTTTTCCCTTCCTTAGGAGGGAACGATGAATTTTTTGCGGAATGAGAACCATCACGATTACAGTCCATATCAAGCAGAATCTCTTAATATTTCCATTCAACCCGAAGGTTTGATATGGATTTGTGTCTCCTTATATCTACTTATTCTTGTAATTATATCTTGCTTTTCTCAACTCTGAAAAATCAATCCATTGATGTATCTCACTTCATATTTTTTCATATATTCATTTTTCTAGGGGATTGGAAGGGGAGTTATGAAGATTTTGAAGTGTCAATAAAGGAAAGCGATTTCATGGTCCCAATTAATGGCCTTCAACAGGGATGCAATTCAACATTTGAAATGATAATTTTCATACTTGTCGTGCACTTAAAAATAGATTAAAGTGACAGTATTGATATTTTTACATCATAACCATGTAGTACATTTTTTGTGTATCTTCATTTTCCTTCCTTACTTTGTAAAATTTTCATGTTTCTTGTCAACCCACCATTAACACAATTAACACAAGATTGCTCAATTATGAGATTACCGCATTAAATGGTGATAACTACGCTTACTGAGTCATAAACCTTTTTTTCCATCTTGTAAATAACTACTACCATCTACTACATCTTTGAGGATGCCAAATATATTCGTCACCCTAGAAGATGTAGTAGATTACTCATCATGCCGAATATATTCGAATACTAATCATTCTACTGCTACGAAAACATCTTCCATCCTACCTTTATGAGGACATATTCATGACATTACTTTGATGTTCCACATAGGTATCTTGAGATAGTATAATAAGGCCGATAGGGTTCCTTACAGTTTCCATGAAGACATCATTACTTTGAAAGTCTGATGTTCTACATGGAAATCTTGAGATAACATAATAAGACCGAAAGGGTTCTTTCTTTAGGGTTTATTTTTAGCGAAACTTGATATATAGACAGAGTAATCTCTTTATTATTTTAAATTCTTATTTTATAGTAACAAATGAATACATTCTCATTTTATAGTAATAAATAAATTTTTTTTCATTTTATAGTAATAAATGAAATAAATTAGTTAAAGGTGTAATTTCATGGTGTTTAAAAATAGATTAAAGTGATAATATTGACATTTTTACATCATAACTATATTTTCTGTTGTATCTTCATTTTCTTTCCTAATTTGCAATTTTTTTCTTTCTTTCTTGTCAAACAACCATTCAAATAGGATTGTTCAATTTTGACAACCATTCAGACAAGATTGTTCAACTATGAGATTACTTCAATTATGATATTACCCCATTAGATTGTGGTAACTACAATTAATGATTCAAACGTTTTTACATTCTTATAAATAACTACTACCATCTTTTTTCCATTTTTAGATGATTCTGTGACTGAGAACCATAATGCTTACAGAATCCTAGCATTGCTACAATTTGAACTTACTGTAATCAAGCTTACTGTTAAGCCTAGCATTTGTAAAATCAAACTTTATTTAAAATCGTGTATTTATTCTCTTATCTTAAAAAACCTTTTTCTTTATTAACTCTCTAGTTTTTGAAAACATACCAATTAATACTAAAAAAAATTGAGAAATAATAAGTGTGTTTCCCATAAAATTATGTAGAGTTTTGAACTAAGAAGAAGTATTAAAGTGAAAACACGGGGCTCTATTAATAACCACACAACCGAAGATTGGTCTGCCTACAAGGCTACAACTTAATTAATTAATTTTTATTTTTATTTATTTATTTTTCCAGTTGGTCTTCCCAAAAGATATAGAATGCCAATATTTATCCATACAACTACTATTGTGTCTCTAGCTTCAAAGAAACCATATTATTAGAAAAAAACATCAACACAAAGAAACCGCATTATTAGAAAAAGACATCAACCAAACTTGTAAGGACCAAATTTGAAAATCATTCTTAAGCAAACAAAAAAATGACCAACCAAGCCATACAACAATGTGTATTACATCTTACAATATTTCCCTGTTAGATATAGAAAAATTTCCTTTTAATTACATAAAATTTTGAATTTATAGAGCTTGAAGTTTTTAATGTAGATGAAAGTCTATTGATAGTGGTCTTTGATTGTGCAATGTTAAGAGAAAATTTCAATTGCCTTGATTGTTGAAGATATATATTTGTTTTTTTAATTTGCTTTAAATTGTTTCAAGCTGAACAAAATAGGTAGTATAAATTAGAAACAAATGAAAACTAAAAACACTTTTTCCATTGTGCAAATAGATTTATATTTTCAATGATGTAAATTCAAATACTTTCGAAGATTATCTAATGAATAGAAGAAACATATGTTTAACTTTTTTATAATAGAATTTGAGAAAAATGTTTGCCTATTTACTAAATTTGATTGAGATTTTAGTGTTTTAATGTAGCCACTTTTTAAATTTTAAAGATTTATAAGGACACCATTTCATTTTGACATTTTTTTTTTTTTTTTGTTATGGAAGTGTTTATTTACTATACACTTGTTAATAGAAATACATTTTTTCTTTTATAACTTTTCATCTCTGAAGGGTTAGATAAATATATGCCCTTCCAATAAAATTAAGCCCAGCCCTTCAAATTTGATCACAAATCACCAATATAAAATTCTCTCAAAGTTCAGAGGAACAAGCACTACAAGCTTTTTCAAATATTAGTATTGCAAGCTTCTAAAAATGCCTCACCCAATAAACTGATGATGTACCTCACCCAACAGCTCATCTTGTAGAGCAGATTACTTAATCAATGGGAATAGTTACGCAACAGCACATATGCCCTTCCAAATAAAATTAAGCCCAGCCCTTCAAATTTGATCACAAATCACCAATATAAAATTCTCTCAAAATTCAGAGAAACAAGCACTACAAGCTTTTCGAAATATTAGTATTTCAAGCTTCTACAAATACCTCACCCAATAAGCTGATATTGTACCTCACCCAACAGCTCATCCTGTAGAGCAGATTACTTAGTCAATGGGAATAGTTACGCAACAGCACAGAAATACTGCTTTGCAAATAGTCCTTTTTTTTTCTAAATACACATTATTGAAAAAGATAAATAAATTTGAATATTTCTCATAAATAATAAAATAAAAATTAACCATATCTCATATTATGCATGAACAATAAGACATATACTTGATGGCATGTATCAGAGAGATAAAGCGACGCTTTTGTAGTGTTTAGTTAATCTGAAAATTGTAATGCGAAAGAAATTGAACATTCAAATATAATTAATATATATATATAATTATCCAGAAATTGAACGTTTAAATATATATTAATTTAAAAAAATGGTTTCACAATCTAATATGTATATTTATATATCTGAAAAGAAATAGAAATACATAGTACTAGTGTTTTTAGCTTACAACATGGAATAGCAGAAATGGAAAACATAAGCTACATTTGTTAATATAAGTATTTAGACCATGAATACTTGAATTATGTTGAGTTTAGAGTGTTGCAAAATGCGAAGCTTAAAATGCAAGAGAAAGGTGGTGGTTAGTATATTCTTTCTTATCTATAAATTAAAACGAGAAGTTTATATGTAAGGAATTTGGGAACTAAAATGATTTTACAATTAAGCTAAAATATCCATTAAAGTAAAATATCTATTGGTTTTATTAGATATGATTGTTTGATCATAATATGTTGTAATCCTAAATTGTGTAGGGTAAAAAAATATAGTACTATGAAAAATAATTATATTAATAATTAATTTTGCAGAGTAAATAATTATGTTAATAAATTAATTTTGAAGAGTAAAGTAATATTATTAATAATTAATTTGAATAATATTGTGGATATTAAATCCTAGAAATGGAAATTGGATTAGGGAATGGTTTTTTATTGGAAGGATAAAGTAGTCTCAAAATTTATAGAAAAACATAGAAAATATGGTTTTATAAGCATTTTAGGATTTTATGGGGAAAATAGTACCTAAAGTCTTTGGAACATGGATCTAACTTTGGTTGTTGGCTACAACTAGCTTGGGCACATAGCTTCAATTATGAGACCTCATTCTAACTATGGATCTAGCTTTCCTTCATGGCTCATTTGTTCCACAATGTAGCATTTTGTGCATTAAGTTTCATTTTCATGCAATATTTAGATTTGAACACTTCACTCAAAATTCACTCCCATTTTTAGAATTATCAAACATTTTCAAAATTGTAGATGGTCCATTTCAATAGCTAATGAGATTCTAGTTGAATTATATTCTATGTATTTTTGGTGTGAGCTAGTAGATATGAAATCATATAGGAATGTCATAAGAGGAACTATAGACTACCCTCTCTTACCAGGATCGATTTCTTCTCGAAATGGAAATAATTCTTTGTTACTACATGTGCTTGCACAACACACCATTCCCAAAATAGTTTTTAACACAATGACAATATTTTGTGTGTACCACCTGTTATCACTCTAAAATTTCCCTAAGGTTGTCATGTTGTGTTTAAAGAAATAATAGAGGTAACCACAAACCTACTTTTGAGATCAGGATCTAGCCTTCCTAATGCTTAGAGAGGGCTCTCTCTTAATGATTTAACTTTGTTGGATTAATTGATTTTAGGCTAGTTACTAAGCTTGGTTGGGTTGTGATTTGATTTGATGGTTGAATCACTAATTTAGATGGATAGATGAATGTTTCTTTACCATTCGGCCATGGAGTCCAAATGTCAAGAAAATAGGACTAAATCAAGTTCTAAAGATAGTGTTCACATGACAACGTAGCTAAGTAAATTCAGATCTTTTAGGCTGGATGGCGAAGTGGTTTTTCAATCAGGGTCAAGGAGCAGTTAAGGATTCCTCAAATCAGATAATGAGGGAAATGAAAGAGGTCAATCAAAACTAGGGAGCAATGAATAATTCCCTATTCTAGATATCAGAAGAAAACATCAAAATGAATAACTGTTCAAGACGGAGTGTACTTAAAAAAATTCTATAATAACATTACAGTTATTTCATTCAAACTGGAAAACATGTAAGTATGTGAAATACTTAAGAAAATAACAATTCAACAAATGAAAGATGCTTCACTGAAGTGACCCACACATGAATTCTGTAATGCAATGCCTTTATTACTCATTCCAGTTTGTTGACTTGAAAATGCCACAATAAACCCTCAGGTTTTAGATCAATATAACTATAGAAATGTTCAAAAATCCACCCCAAATACTTCAAATTATGAAGTATTTATACAAAAACTATTGCAAAATATACTAAACTATTTTAGGCATTATTCAAGGAAAAAGAAATATCTTCATGCAAGAAGATAGAGACATATATGTAACTGATGCAAGTTATCCCTCTTTTATTGTTTATTGTTGGATTTTCTTTAATATTATGTTGCTTTTTCTCTCTCGTTGTTTTATTTCTCACTGACTGTGTCTTATACTGCCTTTTTACTGATACTCTTTCATCTTTAAACTTTGTTACTCTTTATTGTTTTACCTTGACTGCCCTTGACTACTCTATTTTACCTTTCATCTTCATAGTAAGTCATTCAACTTTTCCCAAGACTCTGCATCTGGTAATTTAATATTTACCATTCTTCTGTAGATTTCATTAGTTTTTGTGTATTTTGCAAAAGTGGGCTTGTTTATAAAAAGATGTTTTACCTCACGCTGGAGGTAGAAGAGGTTCTCAAAAGTCTGATAAAAAAATTTTCCTATAGGAATCCCTTTCATGGAGGAATTGTTGGCTTGTTCCTTTTCCACTTCTCTGATTTTCTTATCTTAGTCTTCATGTGCCATCAACTTGTCATTAATCACCAATGGATTAGGCAAATCTTTCTGCCTCAAAGCATCAAATTTCACCATAAACCTCGCTATTTCTAGCTCCATTATTTGGCGTTTCTCCTCAAGTTGTGTCATTAAGTTCCTCTTGGTGATTACCTTCTTTACTTCTAGTATGGTCTCAGTTCTTTCAACTATTCCAAGCTCCTGCAATTCATACTTGTTCTTTGAGTTAAGGAACTAGATTATTCTTGAGGTTTCTTCTGGTTTATTCCCAAGTTCGGCTCTTACCCTTTGAATTGCTTCACCAACCTCTTTGACCAAATCATTTTGCTCAAATATAACTTATATAGAAGGCCAAATATCATTAAAAAAGTTAATGTTATTGGCCCATAGTTTTTGCTTTTCTTGGGCAAGTGATTCTTTGAATGTCAATTCTTTCTTTAACTTCTGTATTCTCTTAGTCAATCTGTTTGACTTCTGCGTTTCATTTTTATGCATGATTTGCGCCAACTTATTTTCATCCTATAGACCTTTTATTTGTTCCTTTAGTCTATTTATTTCATTGGTTTGGATGGACATATCATGCATAGTTTTGGTTAATTTACCTGCTTCATCGGTAGGATGAGTTGTTGCTGTTGTTGAGCCTATTTCTGCTGTAGTTGCTGATGTAGTGGGAAGTGTTGTAGCTACTGGAGTTGCTGTGGCCACTGAAGTTACCAAAGTAGAAGGAACTGTTGTAGTAACTGTAGGAATATTAGTGACAATAACTGCTTCCATGTTGGCCTATTTCTCCTACACTAACTTATATATCTCATTTTCCATTTCTTTTAATTGAGAATTTAACTGGAAAATGAGGTCCATCATCTCATCTGCTTGGCTTTGGTTCTCTAGAACTTCGTTGGTCTATGGATATTCAAAAGGAGGCAATTTTAGCTGCTTCTTCAATGCAACAATGTCTTCATTCTTATCTTTTATGAGCTTTTCTATTGCCTTGATGTCATTTGGATTATAGCCAATCTCAATAACCAAGTCTTCTAGTGATTTAGTTCTGTTATCCTTTGCTTGTGAGGATGCCTTCTCTAGTTTAAACTGTGTTGTGATATTCTCTATATAATTTTGAAGTTTTTGTACACTCATAGCTTTGTTGGTCATAGTTGAGTATATCATTTCTCCTCCTTGCTTATGAAACTCAATTTTATCTAGAGGATGAACATTCTTGGCCAAAAATTCAAATTTTGTCTTTTTTTAATCTAGTGATGACTTAGGATGTTGTACTGTGGGCTGCAAAAAGGTCATCTCTATTTCATCTATCTTAAGGTCAAAAGCTAAAAGTAACCTATTCTGATCACTAAGAGTTTGTTTGAAATATTGTGCATAGGTTTCAGCGTTCAATGCTTCATTTCTCAACTTGATTTCTTTATATTTCTCCTTTATGTCTTTTTCTTTATCCACTAGTTTGCTTGATGAAGAGACTTCAATACTATGCTTCTTTTGAATAATCTGAGTATTAGAGGTTGAAGGCTTGTGAGTTTCCTATGAAACTGTTGGAGCTGTATTCTCTTTAACCATTGTGTTAGTATCAATGATTTCAACTGTCTCAACTATATCTTCTTGCTAATTTACATGATTTAGCTTGGGCTTCTTCTTGTACATAATTTCAAAGTTATCATCTGTTGTAACTTTGTTTGAGCAAGAACCTTCTTCCCTAGTATTTTTTGCATTTTTGTCCTATAGGGATGGAGTATGCAAAATGGAACTAGTATCCATCTGTTTCTCCATATCCATTAAGGTGTTTTCCAACCACTCTGACTGGTTGGCATATTTTTCAATATCTGGCTTGGAATCATGTGTAAAAGGGATATACTTCCATTTAAAACTATCATTGAACTTCATCTCTTGTAAACATTTCTCTACCTCCTCTCCAGCCTCCTTATTATTGTAGATAAATGGACTAGGCTGGTTTTTTATTTTAAACTGTGTTTTCTTCCTCGCTGATAGAAAAATCACATCATCTGAATTTATGATCTACCAGATATACTCTAATGCAAATATCTTCATGGGGAGATATTTCGGAAAATTATATGGAGTGATTTGACATCCATACACTCTTGCTTCAGTGTGGTTCTAGCATAAATACCAATCCCCTATTCTATTGTGTTTTAGCTGTAAAACTTTATTTATCTCATCACTAACCATGGTTTGATTGCTACTTCTTAGCATGTTAACCACTAGTTGAACAAATGAATCAATGAACTCGTTGTAGCTGAAAAACTGTGGAAATTTTTGAATTAAGGGTGTCCAAAAGATAACAGATCTAGGGTGGCCCTTAGTGTCCAGTTTTTGGATGTTAGCTGTAAAACTTTATGATTAGAAGTATAGAAACATATGGAACAATACTGAAGAGTATTTGAATACTCTTTCATATGGCAATCTGATCAATTGATCATGGATTCTGTCTGCTAGGAAGTGGGCAAAATTGAAAACTATAGCCACAGGCTTGCTTGGGAAAAAAATAGAAAGGAAACTGTGTATAGGCTCATCTACATATTCATCAGTGGTATATCCTAGAATACAAGACAACATGGTTACAGTCTATCTGGCCCTCTCAGAGAAAATGGTGGCAGAGTAAGGAGGATTATCTGTAGGAATATGAGCCTCTTCTAGGATGAAAGTTTGAAAACATTGAGATCCCTTGGGAAGGTCCAACTTTAAGTACAAATCAAGTAGGCTTTCAATGGAAAACGTGGTTTCATTAGGCTTTGGCTGGATATGCAACATTTCATTTATTGAATTTGTAGTGATTGCGAATAAAATTTTTTGGTTAGGAGAGACTATGGCTCTTTGACTTAGGATATAGTAGAGTTGGCATAGGTGGATGATTTCAGGGAGCTAGTATACCTGTGGGAACAAGTATTTGGGTAAATTAGACTCCCATAACTGAATATCATCATTCTAGTTGAGGAATTTGTCTTTACTGCAACTGCAAAATTTCAATAGATGGCTAGGGGAGGATGTGTCTTTTATTTGGAAATCTCTGTCGACCAATGGGAGGTGGTCAATATCCAAGTGAGGAGTTTTTAGGGGTTTTGCATTCAGAATTCTTTGGGAAGCCATATATTTGTTTATTTTATAGAATTAATCACTATCTAGCTTAAGGAGTAGGCTTAGGACCTCTGAATAGTGTGAAAAGATGAACACAATTTGCAAAAAGTTTTTTTTTATGCACAATGGCTTTCTTTAGGTCGGCAAGGCTTTTAATTAGTTCAATTAATTAACCTATTATAAATATTGTGCAAATCTTAAGTACAAGCCTTTGGCCCTTCATGAATACCTGGAAAATGAATCTTTGGTATGCGAAAAGGTTCTCTGGGGGCAAAAGAGGCTTTCTGTGGCATCAATCATCTTTATTCTACTTCAAATCAAAGTATGCAACGTATTTTGATCATAAATGGGTTAAAATAGTTGAGCATATTTTATGGGCTTTAGACTTGGTTGTCAGAAGTTCTTTGCAATAGAATAATAGTGAAAAGAATGGAAAGGGTAGCTTTTTGGTTTTTAACCAACATTGGTTAACCTTTGGGGGTGGGGTTAAGTTTGAATAGTAGGTTCTTCCATCTTATGCGAGGAGTCAGTATTATGCTTCATCGCACCACTTTTGAGTGGTAAGGTGGTATTTTTTCAGAGGATGCGATATAACGTGGGGCTACCACGTAGCAAAAAGGGAGGCGGGGAAAACTGAAAATATCACGTTCTTTTGAGATATTAAAGATCTGATTTCGGAGCATGTGATATGGGATGCAAGTTGTTGGATCTAGGGGTGGGTGATTAGAGGGTTATTGCATGGCGGAGTTGCGAGGGATGATTTGGGCTATGGGGTCAAGTTTAATTAAAATGCAACAGGAAGTAATATATGCGATGGGTATTACTATAGAAGTGGGGACCATGGGTTATACTACGGGTGGTTATAACCCATATGTGAAGGTTTTTAGGGATCAGGGATATAATATAGTGGGAGGGCGAAATCTATAAAGCATGAATAAATGTATAAAAGCTATATATTAGAATAATATAAAGTGTTTGGGGAATACGAGAGCGAGTGTTTAGAAAAAAATTTGGGATGAGTTAAAAGGGTATCGAGGAGGGTTTTTCAATGGGGCCTGATACATTTCAACTTTTTAAACTTAGGATAAGGGGGTTTTAGTGGGTTAATAAGGGAAAATGAGATGAAATAAGGGAAAAGGTAAAATGAATGGGAAGGGATATTTTTACAAGGGGAAATGAAGAGGGAAGGGTTTGTTGGAGTCAAGAAGGGGAAAAATATTGGGAAATGAAAAGTAATGAAGGGGTAATGAAGGGAAATTAATAAATTAGACATGTAAGGGGTTTATTAAAATGAGATGAAATTAGTGAATGAGCTTTAGTATTCAGGCCTAAAATCATATAGAACTTTTAGGGTAAATACCTAAATTAATATACAACTTTTGTGAATATTCTCTTTCTTTGATAATTCCTCCTACACATGAAACACAGGATTAAGCATGATGAAAGTGCATTTGAGCTACTAACTTTATGCATTCCAAAAGCTCTTTTACCTACCCTTTATTTACCCTAGCATATTCTCTTCATTTATTGGGTGCATTTGAGTTTGCTGACCCTTTATTTCTTTTTCTTTGATAAGAAAACTATGTAATTCTAATCTTATAACTTCCAATGGCTCAGATTAAACTAATGAGCTCATTATTTTTCTCTACCTAACTACTGATCTACCAAGATTAAACACTTTGGCTAGATCTTTATTCTCTATCTATCCGCATGAATGAATCAAGATTAAATTATTTGAAAATCATGGATTGTGGCATTTTTGACAAGCTACACACAATCTTATTTTGCAAGGCAAAGTAGAAAGTAGTTCCATTTAAATTTGTATCACTTTCAGAATCTAGTTTTTATCTCTTTTTGGTGGGGTTCATATTTTATTTTCTTTTTTGATCCTTTTCTTTTAGTCCTTTGACTTTTCTTTTAGTACTTACCCTCTTTACATTTTTAATTTTTAATATGGTAAAACCATTGGAAATAATACTAAGAGGGGGGATGAATCAGTATTAGCAAATCAATAATTTTTCATTTCCATAATCAGATTCATATATATTACTTTAGTTAAGGGAACTCGTGTGTACACGAAATTGTGTGAAATGCAAGTAGCGTATATCCAACAAACCTATGATTCAATTAATTCATGATATGTGGATCTTTAATCAGTCCATTAGAACTTCATTAACCATATCAACAGTAACTAGGTGCAGTAAAAATAGAACAGATCATCACACATAAGAAACACACATGAACACGAAGATATAAGTTGGAAACCCAATGTGGGTGAAAACCACCTACTGCAATCATCTCTATCTTCTTTTAATAATAAGAATATTCAGTTTACAATTTTTGTACTCGTGCAGTCTTATACCAGTACATAGGCTTCTACCTGCAAAAGGCTACAACCTTCTCTCATTCTCCAGCTCCTACTGGAAGGGAGCTACAACGCCCTAGCTCTTGTACTATCTGATATGTTTACTAGTATGTAGGTGCCAGCCTACAGAAGGCTACAACCTTCTGTTTTCTTCTAGGGACCACGTTTCATAAATTTTTAGACTGGATCCATCAACAACATCATTCAGTCATCAAATAAATCTGCATCAACCAATCTCCTTTTGAACCGACCACAACCAAATCAATCAACTACTCCATCAATCTAATCATACAGTAACTAGAACCCAAGCAATAACCCAAAACACTGCAATACCAAACAGAAGCAACTAAAACATATTTTATAAGGTATACACTACTTCCTTGTGTTAAAACTGCATAAATACATGCTTTCCTCAAAGCGAACCAGCGTACATACTTGCAAATTAAATTTATGATGTATACGTTGTTCTGATCTGTAGAACCATCATGTATACACTTCTTTTCCAAGGTGAACCTGCGTACAGATCTGTAAAAGATGATTTAAACAAAACAACTATTCCAGACATCAGTCATACCCAGATCATCATATTTACAGACTACAACATGCGTCAGTTATTCAGATACATGATCAAACCACATAAAGATAACTCACTTCAAGCCTTAAGATCCTGATACATCATTATATCTTATCCTTCATCAAGTGCTAAGGTTCTTCCTTGGTTCAGATCAAGCACAACACCATAAGCCAATAACCTACATATTAAATCTCACACTATATCATATATTCGATTCTTGCACACCTTGGCCAAATTAGCTTCTCCTCCTTTTATAGTTTTAGGCCTTACTAAATACCATGGACCAAAACCACTTAGGACCAATACCTTGGACCAAATACCTAGGGTCAATACCGCGGACCCGATACCTTGGACCAATACCTTAGATCAAAATACCATGGACCAAATACTTTGGATCAAACACTTAGTTTTCCAAGGTATACGCGCTTTTACTTTTGCGAAAGTGCTTGTGTATGTATACGCAACTTGTATACATTAAACCCGCATGTATACACAGCTTGGTCAATGGTGAACCTATGTATACCTCTCTTTCTTCATTCTGTGTAGTCTGATCTATAACTTTGTGCTATTAACCTGTAGTAATGTGATCTATCATCTGAGTGAGTTGCTTTCTGAACTGATTCCTTGAAGTTGCCCTACATTTCATCACATTTGTAAACACTCCTATCATACATTCTGTCACATCTGATATCTCTTTTGTAGATTCATCTAGTTACAATTGACAAGAGAGTTGTTCTACTACAAGTGGATTTCCATCAAGTATAACACATTCATCATAATGCCAACAATATCCCCCTTTGGACTTGATGGCAAAAACCACACCAAGTCACTCTCCCCCTTTGACATCAAGGGAAAAGGCCAAGGCTCCCCCTATGTGCATGCTGAATTCTCTGATATGTTGAAGCGCTGATTGAGCTCCCATGATCGAGTCCATGCCCCCCCTGAGCATAAGAAAAGTCTGCAAAAAGATGTTCTAAAAGAAGAACATGACTTTATACATACATCACAAATAGCCTTCCTATCACCAATGACTCATACATGCATCCATCTCCAAACCAAGTTGGGATATACCAAAATTTGACTCATCCACCCAACTAAGTGGGGATATATGTCAAAAACAAGAAACTTTACATCATCCATCCCATGCATAGTGGGGTTACAAATTAGGTATTTTCATGACCATTACATTAAGAGATATACATGACATATATAACAGAGAACAAATGTCTTAAACAAGACCATGATAGTCATCAGAAACTATCATCAGCAAAATCTATCAACAACATCCAGACCAGAAACCTATATATGTCCATCATTAGTTCCCAAAAAAAATCATCAACCATGTTCTCCCCCTGAACCTGTTCCACCTGTTCACTCTCAGATCTGATCATTGCATATGTCAGTAAGTGATATCAAAGCATCATCATCAATTAGATATACATCAAGTGATCAACAACATTATGAGGAACAATATATCAGTAGATTGAAATTATCATCAAGTAGAGCAGATAATTGACAGAACCATAGCAGAGCCCCTTTTTCCTGAGTCTGAACCACTATTTTTCTTCAAACCAACATATATGTGATTGTGTCCATAGAAACTCGTGTATGTATGCGACTACACTTCATGAAACTTGCATATAACCACCTTTCTCTAAAAAATAGGATTTAATAGCAGGATGATGCAGAAACTACTCCCAACTTTTGTCTGAGATATTCAAATGTCTCTCTGGGTAGTGGTTTAGTGAATATATCAGCAACCTATTCTTTGGAGAGAACATACTCCAATTTGACTTTTTGTTCAAGCACTTGTTCACGTAGGAAATGATATTTGATGGGTATGTGCTTAGTCTTGGAGTGCATGATTGGATTCGTTGAAATATCGATGGCACATGTATTATCACATTGAATGGAGATGGGTGGAGTACATGTGATCTGAATATCTTGCAAGGTCTGCATCATCCAAATTAATTGTGTGCAGCAAGATGCAGTAGCCACATATTTTGCTTTCGTTGTAGATAATGCAATTGAAATTTCTTTCTTGCAAAACCAAGGCACCAACTTGGAACCCATATAGAATACACCACCACTAGTGCTTTTTTTGTCATCAACACCTCCTGCCCAATCTACATTTGTATATGCATGAAGTGTATGATCTATATCTGTAGGATACCATAAACCAAAGTTTTGTGTTCCTTGAAAATACTTGAAGATCCTTTTCGCTGCTTCAAGGTGAGATTCCTTTGGATTTTCTTGGAATCTTCTAACTATTCCCACTGCATGCATGATGTTCGGTCAAGTACCTATTAGATAAAGCAAACTGACAATCATGGATCTATAAGTTGGTTGATGTACCATTGCTGATTCACTCATTTGAGTTGAGACTACATCTTGTTACCATTGGAGTACATACTGGTTTAGAATCTTCCATGCCATACTTTTTCAAGATAATGTTTGAGATATTTGGTTTGTGAGAGAAAAATACCATCTTTATTTTGTTGAACTTGTAGACGAAGAAAGTAGGTAAGCTCACCAAGCAAGGACATTTCAAATTCTTTCTGCATTACTAAAGCAAAATTCTATCTCATGGATTCTTCATTGCTACCAAAAATGATAGCATCAATGTACACAACAATTATTAGCAATTTATGAGCGTCCATCTTTATATATAGATTGCGATCTGCTAACCCCTTTGAAAATCCTTGTTGGTGGAGATACTCGTCAAGATGGTAATACCATGCCCTTGGACCCTGTTTTAGACCATAGAGATATTTTGTAAGTTTGCATACAAGTTTTGCATCATTTCCAAGAATGAATCCTTCTGGTTGTTCAATATAGACTTCTTCTTCTAAGTCTCCATTAAGAAAGGCAAATTTTACATCCATTGGTATACTTTGAATTTCTGAAAACTAGAAAGAGCAAGAAACTTTTTGATGGCTTGAAGTGTAGAAACAAGTGCAAAAGTTTCTTCAAAATCTATACCTTCTTGTTGAGCATATACTTTACAATCAATTTTTGCCTTCTTTCTAATAACTTCTCCATTTTCGTTTACCTTGTTTTTGAATATCCATTTAGTTCCTATGATATTCTTGCCATGAGGTCTAGGAACTAATTCCCAAGTATTATTCTTTTCAATTTGCTCAAGTTCTTCATTCATGGCCTTGACCCAATATTCATCTCTGCATGCTTCATTTAAATTTTCAGGTTCAGTGGAATATAGTAATGCTAGATAGCTTGAAGCTTCGGCAATGGTTCTTCTAGTCTGCACACCTGCCACTTTTTCCCCTAAAATTTGAGCTTCTGGGTGATTTTTCAGAACATACCTGGATGTAGTCTTTTCTTCTATCGTTATCTCTTCTTCTATTGCTTCATTGGTTTCTTCTTTAGAATCAACGTGATTTGATGTGGGAAAATGATCCTCATCTTCTTCATTGTCATAATCTTCAGTTTTTATCTGTTTTGGATTTTTGCATGCTTCATCAACCACAACATAAATACTTTCATTAATTCTCCCAAGTCTTTTATTGTAACATTTATATCCTTTACTTCAGTAAGAGTAGCCAAGAAGAATACCTTCATCTGCTATGGGTTCAAACTTACCAAGTTTTTCATCAGTTCTTTTGATGTAGCATTTGCTTCCAAAAACTTTGAAATATTTTACAGTAGGAATCTTACCATACCAAAGTTCATGTGGAGTTTGAGTGTTGTTTACCTGAACATTTTCTTGGTTGAGAATAGTGACGGTGGCAAATGCAACTTCACCCCAGAAGGTTGCAGGAGTTCCAAATTCATCTAGCATAGCATGATCCATTTTTTGAATAGTTCTGTTCATCATTTCTACCACTCCATTTTTTCGAGGAGTCCTTACGATAGAGAACTACCTTTTAATTCCATGTTGTTCATAAAAGTCAAAGAATTCATTCGAGCTAAATTCCCCTCCTCGATCAAATCTGAGGCATTTGATTTTGCGATCTGATTCATTTTCAACCAATGCTTTCAAGGCATTGAAATTTTCAAATGCTTCATCTTTATGCTTTAGAATACTTATCCAACACATTCTGGAAAAATCATCAATGAACAATATAAAGTATTCTTCTCCATGAGGTGACTTTTTCCTTGATGGACCATACAAATCAGTATGAACAAGTTCAAGAGGCTTACTAGCTGACCCTTCCTTTTCGATGAATTGAGATCTGGTTTGCTTACCGAACTGACATAATTTGCATATAGTATTTTTAGGAATGTTGATATCTGGAAGATCACGAACAACCTAGAATCTGCATGTTTTTCTTATTTCAGAAAAGCTTAGATGTCCCAATCTTCTATGCCATAGCCATTTTTTATCATTTTTTCTTAGATATCATTGTTGTTGTCCTCCCTTGCGTATGTATAGGTTGTTTGGATTTCTTGTCCCTTTAATCACGGTTTCTCCTGTATCAAGCTCATGAAAAACACATCCATTTGATCGAAACACTACTTCATTTCCTTGATCACACATTTGACTTACACTCAACAGATTATGCTTTAAGCCATCAACATACATAACATTCCCAGCATTAACTTTTTCTTTCAAGAAAACAAAGTCTTTATCTTTTATAATAGCATGAGTGTCATTTCCAAATGAGACACTCTTTTCCTTTTTTAAGGAATTATATGAGTGTAGCTTTTCTCTGTCACCTGTCATGTGTTTTGAGCATCCAATGTCAATGTACCATTGGTTTTCTTATCCTTCTGCATACAAGGCTATACCACATCTTTCTATTTGCAGCTCTTTCTTTCTCCATATTTTGGGATTTAATGGAGTTTGCTCCTTTGAGCTATTTGCTGAAATTTACTCATATATTCAGATTATTCATGGCCAAAGTTGTTATAGATTGAGCATTCTGTTTCATTTTCAAGAAGAGAAAAGTTATTATAGGAACTGTTATCACTTCAGGAAAAATATTAAATTATGGGCATCAATTTTTAAAAATTTTTCAAAAGTTGGGATGTTTATGGCTTTGTTTTTAGACCGAGAAGGTAGATATAGTTTCTTCAAATCACTGGTCCAATTGCTCCTGAACAACGTAACTCAAAGTGGGCCACGTGAGCAATTATTTACGCTGCCTCTACTTAAACAAGTGCCAAATCTCAGAAATATCTTATCAGGATGGATGAGATGATGTGTCGGATAAGATCAACAAATTCACTGGCTTATTAGAGAGATTTGGCATTTGAACAGGGACCACATGTTTATGTTTTCTGGGCCAATCTCTAGAAGCGCGGTAGGTGTTGCATTTTTTCAAAAGAATCAGTGTAGTGTGGCAAATGCTGGTGATTCCCGTTGTATCCTCTCAAGAAAGGGTCAGGCATAGAACATTAGGAGTCTTTTCCTCGTTTCTCTGGTCCATGTGTATCTTCATACCAAAATTCAAGATACAATTGGTGCAATGGAATACAGGGGTCAAAATCTCTTCACAAGAAATTCGTTGAGCAGGGTGTTTTGCAGTAATTGGTTCCATTTATGGTGGATCACTTTTAGTTGCTGTGTCATTTTCCTGTGTGTTTGGGACTTGCTTCGTATGTACAATTCTTGGGACAAACTCTATTACAGTACAGACAATTGGATATAGTATCTTTGCTGCAATCTTCAACATTGGATGGGCTGCTACTCAAGTCTCTCACATGGCAATGGTGCATCATTATTTTCGAGGGTTCAGAAAATGGCCTCTGCCGAGGAAACATGCTGCGGCCCAAAGTTCTGGATTTATATTGCCATAATTGTGATGCTGGGTCTTTTCTCGGGTATGATTTCTGGTTTGACACTCAACCTAATGTCGCTCAGCACGATGGATTTAGAGGTTCTATCCCAATCTGGAACGCCGCAGGATCGCAAGCACACCGCCAAAATAATGCTTGTGGTGAAAAAACAACATTTGTTTTTGTGTACACTTCTAGTATCCAATGCTCTTGCCATGGAGGCACTTCCTATTTCACTAGATTCACTGCTCACAGTATTGGGTGTTGTATTAATATCCGTGACACTCATACTCTTGTTTGGAGAGATTATACCCCAATCTGTCTGTTCTCGATATGGTTTAGCTGTTGGGGCTGCCCTGACACCAGTGGTTCATGTACTTGTTTGGATCTGCTTTCCAGTTGCATGGCCAATAAGTAAGCTCCTGGATTACTTGTTGGGTGCGGGACATGTTGCCCTTTTTCGCAGAGCTGAGCTGAAAACACTTGCGGATTTGCATGGAAATGAGGCCGGGAAAGGTGGAGAACTGACACATGATGAAACACCAATCATTTCTGGGGCTTTGGGGTTATCCGGGAAAACTGCAGAAGATGCAATGACCCTAATTTCAGAAACATTTGCTATTGATGTTAATGCAAAACTGGATAGGGACTTGATGAAGTTGATCTTAGAAAGGGGGCATAGCAGACTGGCTGTATATTATGACCAACCTACAAATATAATTGGTTTAGTTTTGGTAAAGAATTTGTTGTCCATACATCCTGCAGATGAAGTACCCTTAAAGAATGTAACCATCCGAAAGATTCCTTGTGTTCCAGCTGATTTGCCATTGTATGATATTCTGAATGTGTTTCAGAAAGGCCACAGCCATATGGCTGTAGTAGTAAGGTATTCTGAACAGAAGGATCAAGAAATGAAGAAGACAAGAAATACAGGTGAGGATGTGAAAATCGTTGTGGACCAACATTCATCACAAGTTGCCCAAGACAAACCCTTATCAAATAAAAAGCTATTAAAGTGGAAAAGCCTTCCTGCTACTTGCACATGTGGTGAAGATAAAGGAACACCAAAGGCAAGGCGGGGGTCTCGCGCACCGTCAAAAGATATTCTTCAAATTGCTAGTAAACAACTTCCAAAACTTGTAGAGGATGAGGAGATCATGGGCATAATAAAAATGGAAGATGTTATCGAAGAGATCTTGCAGGAGGAGATATTTGACGAGACCGATGCTCATGACGATGCCTGTGCAAAGCAATGATTCTGTTGGCATTGAGAAACAGTATCGCTGGATTGCAGTTTTATCAATCATTATTGGCACCCTTTTTGTGATCATATTTCATGTTGGGGTTAAAGAGCCGAGGTTGCAACATCACAAAGAACCGAAAGTTGGAAAAGGATTCCATGGTTTTACTCGTTCAAAAAAGGTTTTATATTATCAGGTTGCTTTGGTTTATATGCTTGCTCGAGTTATAACAAATATTTCACAAGCTCTGCTTGCTTTTTACCTTATAGATGATCTACATATGCATGAGTCCTCTAAGGCTGTGGTACCTGCTATTATCTACATTTGCAGCTTCATGGCCTCCATATTTTTGCAGGAGTTAAAATGGACTGGATATCGACTTAAAGCCTTTTTCACAGTGGGTGCAATTCTATGGATGTTTTCTGGGGCTACAATCTATCTTCTGCCAAGTAGTATGTGGAGCTACATATATTTGATATCAGTAGTTATTGGTGTGGGTAACGCATTATTCATGGTAACTGCAATCAGCATGAAAAGTATTTTGGTAGGCAAAGATCTTCGTGGATGTGCATTTTTTTATGGTTCACTGAGTTTCTACTTTTGTGTGCTTTCAAAAGATCAAGTCTCAGATGCCACCTGTTGAAATTGCCCCTGTTATTAAAACTCTGTTCACTATTCTAAGGAATGTCATGGATTGTTTAAATGAAACTAAATCCAGTTTCTTGCGCAAGGCTAATCCTATATTTCAATGATCCATTCCAAAGTATTAAGTTGTTCTACAAAGGAGAATTCGTTGTTCTTGCGTGTACTGGGGGTAGATGCTCGTGTTTCTGCAGCAGCTGCAGCACTAAGACACCTTGAAAAATCACCTCCTTGTCATATTACATCATTTGAAGATACAACAAAGTCAGCGGAAAGAATTTCTTTAAGGCAATCACACATCAAGTAAGGTTTTGTTTCAGATTTGGATAGTCTTCCTTGGTATAATCTTTTTTGAAGAATTATACATTTCCATTCAGTTTTGAGAGGCCTTGGAGCAGTTGAAAGAATGTTTAAATAGCAAGAGGCCCAAAATAGCCAAATTTTGGTTTTTGGAATCACACAGCAGTTTTGTAGCGCGCTACGAAACTGCTGAAGATGATGACTAATGCACAGCAGTTTTGTAGCACGCTGCGAAACTGCTGAAGCTACACAATCTAATCTAAATCAAGCAGTTTTGAAGTTGAAGCAGGAAAATTTTGAAGGATAGATATATACAATGAGAACACCTGAAGTTACCACAGCCAATCAGACTAGCACAAGTGGAAATAAATGGTTTGGATCAAAAAGTGGCATTTTGTCATATCATAAGAAAATTAAAGCATGGATCAGACAGCTTGAATGCGCTTTCCCTTTTGTTTTCAAAATAGTGGATGACACATCATCAAATCCGGTTTCATAATAGTGGACAGCACATCACAACGTGGCTACCATCATATTTTGAGGGATAACAATTAAAACCCGACTCATGAAGATTTGAAGACCATAAAGCCAAGAAGCAAGGATAGGCTCCTAATTTTTCTGGACAGTGGAGAAGGTACAACGTTCAAGGTCAACATGGAGCATTAAACACCCATCTCAGCCAAACTGAAAGAGAACCAGATGTCAAAGAAAGAAATCATCTTAATTAAGGCCATTATGCATGCAAAATGGAGTTAGAGTCATAGTTAATTTAGAACTCTTTAAAACTCTAGTCAGCACTTTATTGTATTTAATAGTTAGTTAAATAGCTGATAGGTGTCATTAGAGATAGTTATCGAGTTATCAAATTCCCCTCATGCTGGAGGAGGAATCTCGATCAGTTAGAATAAGAGCTCTATATATAGCTGAAACAACAATGTAATTAGGGTTGGAAATTTTGTAACAGAAGTACTGTATTAGCTTATGTAAAGACCATTTTCAGTAATATAGGTTATCTGTTTTTCTTCTCAAGATTCATGAAGGATTTCCATGTTCAGAATGTGTGATTTGTTTTTTCCTTAATGTCTTTTTACAGTTGCATGGATGCATAATCACTCATAATTCACTGATTGTGATCTGACTTCCTGTATGCATGTATGAACTGTGGTTTTATGTGAGTGGTGTTCTGAACATCTAAATGCTAAGTGCCCTGACTTCTATGAAAAGGCAATATCATTGTTTACTGAAGTATGATTGACTCCATAGGCCCAATGAAAACTTATGTAATGTTTATCCAGCCATCAAATTTGTTAATGTTATCCCACAAGAGTTAGCCATCTTATTTTAAGTCAAAATCAATAACCCTTTGAGAGAGCCCTCTCAGGCTAAGGAGGCTAAGCCTTAGTCAAAATATTGGTTTGAAATAGTTACTTGAAGTCTTCCTGGTCTGCAGCCTTCCAGGGTCTGATTTTGAGATAACATTTTGGTCCATCTGCCGGGAGTCTGAAGATTAATCATTCCCGAAATCAAAGAGACTAAACTTCTGAAGGTAGCAGGAGCTCAGGAGAATTTTTGAGGTTGCAAATCTACCTTGGCGACTCCATTGCTGAAGAATTCAAAATTCATAGATTCATGGTGATTCCACTGGAGTTATGAAGGACTCAGATGCTACCATTCTTATTTCAAGGTACGCATGCATAAATTTTTCAGGAATTCATGGTTTCCCAAATCATTTCCCCAAGGATGCATATTTTCTAAGGAATGGTCCAAAATTCAACGGAGAAGATTTGAGTTTAACTTTGAAGCATATATCAGATTTCTGTGATTTTATTGAGCTTCTTAGAGTTAAACATGAGGATGTTTGCATTATGTTGCTCTATGATTCATTTCAAGGGAAATGTAAACGGTGGATTGAAAGTTTTCCTGCCAAATCCATTAAGTCATTTGAAGACTTTTGGTTTATGTTTTTGGAGGAATGGATAGATAGATCAGAGGTGGTGGTAAACTCTCCTTGAATTCAAGGTTTCAAACAATGGAATGATCATCATACTAATGATGAAATAGATGAAAATTTTTCTTTGTTCTTGTCTTCTTATCTAGAAACATTTGACTGCAAGACAGAGGATAAGATGAAATTTTTGGATGAAGTTGCTGAGGACATTGAGAAAGACATTGAAGGTTTAAAGGGTCAAATACAGTTATATAGTTTTCATAATCATGATCATTATTTGCAGAAACTTTCTATGACAGAACACAAGGAGAGAGTGTTGCTTCCTTTCTCTTTTACAATTGAAGAAGAGTTCACCGTTGTTGAAGATCAGTTTATACAACCAGAAAGTTACAAGAATCATCAAGCTGATCATGTATTCTGGGATCCTATAGCTAAATACATGGAAGAGTTTTACTCTCCAGTGTTTCAGTTTTCCTATGAAGATCAGAAGCAATTTCAGTGGCAGTGGTCATCACAATATCATAGTGGCTCTGAACTCCGATGCAGTGAAAAAACTCAAATATCAGATAAGACAAATGATTGGCTACATTGGAAATTTCACATTGATTGAGCTGAAAGAGGTTTGAATGGATAGGGTAGGTAGGTAGGAAATTGCAAATAAGCTCAAGGTTGACTGAGCATTTTTCAGTAGATGTAGATTTCTTTCTCCTATAAGTGATCATCAAGCTTAAGCCCAAGGCGAAGGCCCAAGAAGCTTGAAGGGGATGCTTTTCAAGCAAATGTTCGTTTGTCATAAGAAGATAAGACACTGGAGCTACAGGTTCTTAGTGTACCACAAGGGCACACTATCCCAAGTGGAGCCGCTGTTATCACTTCAGGAAAAATTTTAAATTCTGGGCATCAATTTTTTAAAATTTGTCAAAAGTTGGGATGTTTATGGCTTTGTTTTTAGACCGAGAACGTAGATATAGTTTCTTCAAATCACTGGTCCAATTGCTCCTGAACAACGTAACTCAAAGTGGGCCACGTGAGCAATTATTTACGCTGCCTCTACTTAAAAAAGTGCCAAATCTCAGAAATATCTTATCTGGATGGATGAGATGATGTGTCGGATAAGATCAACAAATTCACTGGCTTATTAGAGAGATTTGGCATTTGAACAGGGACCACATGTTGATGTTTTCTGGGCCAATTTCTAGAAGCGCGGCAGGTGTTGCATTTTTTCAAAATAATCAGCGTAGTGTGGCAAATGCTAGTGATTCCCGTTGTATCCTCTCAAGAAAGGGTCAGGCATAGAACATTAGGAGTCTTTTCCTGGTTTCTCTGGTCCATGTGTATCTTCATACCAAAATTCAAGATACAATTGGTGCAATGGAATACAGGGGTCAAAATCTCTTCACAAGAAATTCGTTGAGCAGGGTGTTTTGCAGTAATTGGTTCCATTTCTGGTGGATCACTTTTAGTTGCTGTGTCATTTTCCTGTGTGTTTGGGACTTGCTTCGTATGTACAATTCTTGGGACGAACTCTATTACAGTACAGACAATTGGATATAGTATCTTTGCTGTAATCTTCAACATTGGATGGGCTGCTACTCAAGTCTCTCACATGGAAATGGTGCATCATTATTTTCGAGGGTTCAGAAAATGGCCTCCACCGAGGAAACATGTTGTGGCCCAAAGTTCTGGATTTATATTGCCATAATTGTGATGCTGGGTCTTTTCTCAGGTATGATGTCCGGTTTGACGCTCAGCCTAATGTCGATCAGTACGATGGATTTAGAGGTTCTATCCCAATCCGGAACGCCGCAGGATCGCAAGCACGCCGCCAAGATAATGCCTGTGGTGAAAAAACAACATTTGTTTTTGTGTACACTTCTAATATCCAATGCTCTTGCCATGGAGGCACTTCCTATTTTCCTAGATTCACTGCTCACAGTATTAGGTGCTGTATTAATATCCGTGACACTCATACTCTTGTTTGGAGAGATTATACCCCAATCTGTCTGTTCTCGATATGGTTTAGCTGTTGGGGCTACCCTGACACTAGTGGTTCGTGTACTTGTTTGGATCTACTTTCCAGTTGCATGGCAAATAAGTAAGCTCCTGGATTACTTGTTGGGTGCGGGACATGTTGCCCTTTTTCACAGAGTTGAGCTGAAATCACTTGTGTATTTGCATGGAAATGAGGGCGGGAAAGGTGGAGAACTGAAACATGATGAAACAAAAAGCATTTCTGGGTCTTTGGGGTTATCAAGGAAAACTGCAGAAGATGCAATGACCCCAATTTCAGAAACATTTGCTATTAATGTTAATGCAAAACTGGATAGGGACTTGATGAAGTTGATCTTAGAAAGGGGGCATAGCAGAGTGCCTGTATATTATGACCAACCTACAAATATAATTGGTTTAGTTTTGGTAAAGAATTTGCTGTCCATACATCCTGCAGATGAAGTACCCTTAAAGAATGTAACCATCCGAAAGATTCCTTGTGTTCCAACTGATTTGCCATTGTATGATATTCTAAATGAGCTTCAGAAAGGCCACAGCCACATGGCTGTAGTAGTAAGGTATTCTGAACAGAAGGATCAAGAAATGAACAAGACAAGAAATACATGTGAGGATGTGAAAATCATTGTGGACCAACATTCATCACAAGTTGCCCAAGACAAACCCTTAGCAAATAAAAAGCTATTAAAGTGGAAAAGCCTTCCTGCTACTCGCACATGTGGTGAAGATAAAGGAACACCAAAGGCAAGGCAGGGGTCTCGCGCACCGTCAAAAGATATTCTTCAAATTGCTGGTAAACAACTTCCAAAACTTGCAGAGGATGAGGAGATCGTGGGCATAATAAAAATGGAAGATGTTATCGAAGAGATCTTGCAGGAGGAGATATTTGACGAGACCGATGCTCATGACGATGCCTGTGCAAAGCAATGATTCTGTTGGCATTGAGAAACAGTATCGCTGGATTGCAGTTTTATCAATCATTATTGGCAGCCTTTTTGTGATCATATTTCATGTTGGGGTTAAAGAGCCGAGGTTGCAACATCACAAAGAACCGAAAGTTGGAAAAGGATTTCATGGTTTTACTGGTTCAAAAAAGGTTTTATATTATCAGGTTTCTTTGGTTTATATGCTTGCTCGAGTTATAACAAATATTTCACAGGCTCTACTTGCTTTTTACCTTATAGATGATCTACATATGCATGAGTCCTCTAAGGCTATTGTACCTGCTATTATCTACATTTGCAGCTTCATGGCCTCCATATTTTTGCAGGAGTTAAAATGGACTAGATATCGACTTAAAGCCTTTTTCACAGTGGGTGCAATTCTATGGATGTTTTCTGGGGCTACAATCTATCTTCTGCCAAGTAGTATGTGGAGCTACATATATTTGATATCAGTAGTTATTGGTGTGGGCAACGCATTAGTCATGGTAACTGCATTCAGCATGAAAAGTATTTTGGTAGGCAAAGATCTTCGTGGATGTGAATTTGTTTATGGTTCACTGAGTTTCTACTTCTGTGTGCTTTCAAAAGATCAAGTCTCAGATGCCACCTGTTGAAATTGCCCTTGTTATTAAAACTCTGTTCACTATTCTAAGGAATGTCATGGATTGTTTAAATGAAACTAAATCCAGTTGCTTGCGCAAGGCTAATCCTATATTTCAATGATCCATTCCAAAGTATTAAGTTGTTCTATAAAGGAGAAGTCATTGTTCTTGCGTGTACTGGGGGTAGATGCTCGTGTTTCTGCAGCAGCTGCAGCACTAAGACACCTTGAAAATTCACCTCCTTGTCATATTGCATCATTTGAAGATACAGCAAAGTCAGCGGAAAGAATTTCTTTAAGGCAATCACACATCAAGTAAGGTTTTGTTTCAGATTCTGATAGTCTTCCTTGGTATAATCTTTTTTGAAGAATTATACATTTCCATTCAGTTTTGAGAGGCCTTGGAGCAGTTGAAAGAATGTTTAAATAGCAAGAGGCCCAAAATAGCAAAATTTTGGTTTTTGGAATCACACAGCAGTTTCGTAGCGCGCTACGAAACTGCTGAAGATGATGACTAATGCACAGCAGTTGCGTAGCACGCTGCAAAACTGCTGAAGCTACACAATCTAATCTAAATCAAGCAGTTTTGAAGTTGAAGCAGGAAAATTTTGAAGGACAGATATATACAACGAGAACACCTGAAGTTACCACAGCCAATCAGACTAGCACAAGTGGAAATAAATGGTTTGGATCAAAAAGTGGCATTTTGTCATATCATAAGAAAATTAAAGCATGGATCAGACAGCTTGAATGTGTTTTCCCTTTTGTTTTCAAAATAGTGGATGACACATCATCAAATCAGGTTTCATAATAGTGGACAGCACATCACAACGTGGCTACCGTCATATTTTGAGGGATAACAATTAAAAACCGACTCATGAAGATTTGAAGACCATAAAGCCGAGAAGCAAGGATAGGCTCCTAATTTTTCTGGACAGTGGAGAAGGTACAGCGTTCAAGGTCAACATGGAGCATTAAACACCCATCTCAGCCAAACTGAAGGAGAACCAGATGTCAAAGAAAGGAATCATCTTAATTAAGGCCATTATGCATGCAAAATGGAGTTAGAGTCATAGTTAATTTAGAACTCTTCAAAACTCTAGTCAGCACTTTATTGTATTTAATAGTTAGTTAAATAGCTGATAGGTGTCATTAGAGATAGTTATCGAGTTATCAAATTCCCCTCATGCTGGAGGAGGAATCTCGATCAGTTAGAATAAGAGCTCTATGTATAGCTGAAACAACAATGTAATCAGGGTTGGAAATTTTGTAACAGAAGTACTATTTTAGCTTATGTAAAGACCATTTTCAGTAATATAAGTTATCTGTTTTTCTTCTCAAGATTCATGAAGGATTTCCATGTTCAGAATGTGTGATTTGTTTTTTCATTAATGTCTTTTTACAGTTGCATGGATGCATAATCACTCAGAATTCACTGATTGTGCTTTGACTTCCTGTATGCATGTATGAACTGTGGTTTTATGTGAGTGGTGTTCTGAACATCTAAATGCTAAGTGCCCTGACTTCTATGAAAAGGTAGTATCATTGTTTACTGAAGTATGATTGACTCCATAGGCCCAATGGAAACTTATGTAATGTTTATCCAGCCATCAAATTTTTTAATGTTATCCCACAAGAGTTAGCCATCTTATTTTAAGTCAAAATAAATAACGCTTTGAGAGAGCCCTCTCAGGCTAAGGAGGCTAAGCCTTAGTCAAAATATTGGTTTGAAATAGTTACTTGAAGTCTTCCTGGTCTGCAGCCTTCCAGGGTCTGATTTTGAGATAATAGGAACTTTTCTTAATCCTTGTCACATTCCTTTGATTTTGTACTTCTCTAGTCATGATAGTTTCATAAGCAACAGATTGAGTAGCTTTGTGTCCAAAATTATGACATGAGAAACATTGACCATTAAAGAAGTTCCTGCGATTATCAAATCTACTAAATTGTGGATTGTAGTTTCTATTGATATTCTTTGAAGCAAATTGAGTACGATTTACCTAAGTTTGATTGTGGCTTCTATTCATCCTTGAAGTAAATTAAGCTTGATTCACCTGGTGATATGTTTTATGCCTTTGCTGGTGTTTGTCGAATTGTTCACTGCTCTTTGCTGCATCAAGATAGCTTTTAGTGGAGGTTGATGGCTTCTGTGATTGAGATGTTTCTTCAATATATCCAAGATCTATCTTTATGAGAGGAGACTGCTACACTTTGATAATTTCATTTAAGGTTTTTGATCCTTTAGCAAATATAAGATTGAGAGATTTTGTTTTCTCAAGATCCTTTCTTAGACCCACAATTTCACATTCTAGTTTTTCATTATGTTTTTCTCTTTCAGCAAGTTGGTATGTCAAGGTATCTTTAACCATATTCTTGTCTTCTAAACAGATTTTGAGTTTAGAGATTTCTTCATAAAGGTCATCTTCATCTAAAGCATCCAAAAAATCATCATCTTCATAAGCCATCAGAAGTCTATAGTCATTACTATTTTCATCTTCATCACTATTTGATAAACCTTTACTATCTTCATGAGTATAGTAACTCTTTTTACTTACACTTAGTTTTCTATTCCATTTTGTAGATTCCTTCCCTTTATCATATTTATGAGGACATTTGGCAGCATAATGACTGACTCTACCACATGCAAAACATTTGAAAGGTAGTTTACCTCTAAATCTTCCAGAACCCGGTTGAAGGTTCTTGACAAAGTTTTCTTCCTCTTCTTCTTCTTAAATATGTCATGATTCATTGAGTTCTTCTTTTCCTTTTGCTAAAGATTTAAATTCAGCTTCTCTCATATCTTATGGACCTCCTTTTCTCATCTCAAATGTAGTTAATATTCAATGAAGTTGTGTCATGGTAATAGTCTGTAGATCCTACTTTTCTTCAATGGAAAATACTTATGATTCAAATTTAGCAGATAAGGATCTTAAAACTTTTTCAACTAAGGTAACTTCATTTATCCCTTCACCTAGATTCTTCATGCAATTAACAATCTCATCTATATGTAAGAAGTAACTAGCTATACTTTCATCATTGTGCATCTTGAGAGTTTCATATTGAATTCTAAGAGTTTGCGGTTTAGCACGTTTTACCTGAGAGTCTCCTTCATAGCTTAGAAAGATTTTGTCCCATATTTCTTTGGCTGATTTGAGCTGCATAATTTTGACAAAATTTGATTGTGACAGACTTCCCAATAATGTATTGATTGTCTTGGCATTGGTTTCATATTGCTTTTTACCTCTTGTATATGTAGGAATTGCTAATGGAAATGTATATCCTCCTTCCACGATTTCCCAGACATCTGTTCCAAGAGATTGAAGATAGGCTATGCTTCTTACTTTCTAATAAATAAAGTTGCTCCCATCAAATATTGGTGGTCTGATGGATCCACCGCTCTTTTGATTACTCATGATGATGGATATTCCTTCAAGCAATCAAGCTTCTTCTGAAGGACCTACTTTGATACCAATTGTTGGAAATAATACTGAGACGGGGGGGGTGAATCACTATTAATAAATAAATAATTTTCATTTCCATAATCAGATTCATATACGCTACTTTAGTTAAGGGAACTCACGTGTACATGCAACTATGTGAAATGCAACTAGTGTATATCCAACAAACTTATGATTCAGTGAATTCATCATATATGGATCTTTAATCAGTGCATCAAAACTTCATTAACCATATAAATAGTAACTAGGTGTAATAAAAATAGAACAAATCATCACACATAAGAAACACACATGAACACGAAGATATAAGGTGGAAACCCAATGTGGGTGAAAACCACCTGCTGCAATCGTCTCTATCTTCTTTTATTAATAAGAATATTTTGTTTTCAATTTTTGTACTGGTGTAGTCTTATACTAGTACACAGGCTTCTACCTACAGAAAGCTACAATCTTCTCTTGTTCTCCAGCTTCTACAGGAAGGGAGCTACAACCCCCTAGCTCTTGTACTAGCTAATATGTTTACTAGTACATATGTGTTGGTCTACAGAAGGCTACAACCTTCTCTCTTCTTCCAGGAACCACGTTTCAAAAATTTTCAGACTAGATCCATCAACAACATCATTCAATCATCAAATAAGTCTGCATCAACCAATCTTCTTTTGAACCAACCACAACCAAATCAATCAATCACTCCATCAATCTAATCATACAGTAACCAGACCCCAAGCAATAACCCAGAACACTGCAACAGAAAATAGAAGAAACTAAAACATATTTTATAAGGTATACGCTACTTCCTTATGTTGAAACTGCGTGCATACGCACTTCCCTCAAAGCAAACCAGTGTACAGATCTGCAAATTAAATTTATGATGTATACGTTGTTTTGATCTGCAAAACCAACGTGTATACGCTTCTTTTCTAAGGTGAACCTATGTACAGATCTGTAAAAGATGATTTAAACATAACAACTATTCTAGACATCAGCCATACCTAGATCATCATATTTACAGACTAGAACATGCGCCAGTTATTCAGATACATAATCAGACCACATAAAGATAATTCACTTCAAGCCTTAAGATCCCGATACATCATTAGATCTTATCCTTCATCAAGTGCTAAGGTTCTTCCTCAGTTCAGATCAAGCATGACACCATAAGCGAATAACCTGCATATTAGATCTCATACTATATTAGATACTTGGTTCTTGCACACCTTGGCCTAATGATCTTCTCCTCCTTGTATAGTTTTAGTCCTTACTCTATACCATGGACCAAAACCACTTAGGACCAATACCTTGGACCAAATACCCAGGATCAATACCTCGAACCTAATCCCTTAGACCAATACCTTCGATCAAAATACCATGGACCAAACACTTAGTTTTCCAAGGTATATGCGCTTTTCCTTTTGTGAAAGTGTGTGTGTACATATATGCGACTTGTATACAGTGAATCTATGTGTATATGTGGCTTGGTCAATGGTGAACCTGAATATACCTCTCTTTCTTCATTTTGTGTAGTTTGATTTGAAATTCTGTGTTGTTAACCTGTAATACTATGATCTATCATCTGATTGAGTTGCTTTCTAAACTGATTCCTTGAAGTTGCCCTACATTTCATCACATTTGTAAACACTCTTGTCATGAATTTTGTCACATCTGATATCTCTTCTGTAGATTCATCTAGTTACCATATATAAGAGAGTTGTTCTACTACAAGTGGGTTTCCAACAAGTACAACACATTCATCGTAATGCCAACAAAAACATTTTGCAGAAAGAAAAATTATGTACAATATTACAAGACTAATCATAGTCAATTCAAAATTATGAATCCTACTATTATATGACCCTAACACCACCTCTTCATGTACTATCTAGAATTCATTTAAAACTTCATTGCTCCAATCTTTATTCATGGGTAAGCTGATTCACCCATTGGTGGATCACTCTTTACTAGGTTGTAATGAAATAAATCTTAGCCCAATCCTGTGATCCTTCTCTACTCTCTCCTTCCACCAAAAAATTTCTTTCTTAATGGATGATGATAACATCTTGTGAACCAACATAATTCCTTGGATATGTTTTACTTATTCGAGATACATGTGACTTTGCATCCTATTAATTCTTCACTCTCCACACTCCTCTCTCAGCCATGTAGTTTATGGGTTGAAGCTTTAGATGAAGTTGCAAATATTTTTGTTCCTAATGTCCACTCAACTTGTAATGGTGGAAAAAATTTGTGGTGTTGTTATATGGACTACTTGATATGTTCCTTCTCTCCTTATGTCTCCAAATTCATTATTTGTATGGGGAAGTATTCTTTCGACTCCTGTTATGACAAAAATATGAATTGCGACATGTGGCTTTTTTTTCCCAAAAATATGTCTCAATGTGTCCTTTCTAAACTTTAATATACCAATAATTAGCATCTCCATGGAATTTTATATTACATCGATAAAAAATAAGGGACGGGTTGACACCTAGTCCTTGGGATTGGGTGAATATGTGTAAAATATTGTTAATAGGAAATAAGGAGAGTTGGAATATGAAGAAATAGTCAGAGATGAATCCCAATAGTCTCTCCCTCCATGTATATATCCATGATCAATATTAATGGAAAATCACAATTCATTTGAGGAGTTACCTCCTGGCCTAACATGGTATCAGAGCCAACTTCATTTGTGGTTTCCCTTTCTGCCCTTGTAACTCACTTCTATCATTATTTTTGCAATCCATCAAATCAAATTCACAGTCTATTATTCCCCTGAGCATGGTGCTAGATAGAGTACGCTTTGCGTTTGGAGTATGCTCTACATTTGGAGTTGAAGGGGTCATATTCTTTGATGTTTCCTTAAGGTTATGTGGTGCAGTGATCCTCCCTCATACACATCGAATCTTCCATGTTGTTTGAATGGTGTGACTATGTATGATATGTCGAGTTTTTATAGTTGTGGGACGATTATCGTTACTGTAGTTGTGTTATTAGTGGTATTACCATGTTAAACAGGTTGAGTGGTATTGTATTGGTGTGACTGTCATATGTTGGTGCAGTGGAAGCTGTGGTAAACTCAAAACTTCCCCATCCCACCACCATAGCACCCATAGTGGCCCAAGTTGTTTTGTATTTACGTTGAATGTTGTATCTATTGGTATCTCCCGGTTATAACACTGCTCCACCACCAGAAGCATACCACCAAAATCGGTTCTCCCATACGTGTGATATGGTATTATTGTGTTTCTTGGTTAATGAACATTTCTCCCCATACCACGTTGTCATATTAATGAGTGTTGTCACATTAACTTCTAGCCCACTGCGTTGAATGATACCCCCATTAGATATCCCCATCCCACCATATCACCATATCCAACTATATATCAAACTACCATAGCAGGTTTCGTAACTATGATATATAAATCTGGTCCTACATATAACGTTAGCATACCACTCATATAACATTTATATAATGTTGGCCTACCACCATACATTGGTCAATGCCTCCATACCATACACGAACCCACTATGTTTTAATACAATACTATGTTTCCAAGCCCGAAGCCATCTCCCCATACCACAGTGGCCTCCCCATACTGCCTCTGTCATATGATATTACATTGAATGTATTACATTGATATTAGCCTATGTTAGCTGACAACTCTATCACCTCCATGTCTTCCTATTAATACCTCCCCCACATATACACCCATCTCACATATTGCCTCGCCATACAACTCCACCATATAAACCATTCCCCATAAACCACCTCCCCCATATAACCCTTCGTCAAATAATACCTATGTTTTAATATATCAAGAGTGCTTTTCTTTTACATGTACAACCACGAGAAGTGCAATTTTTTATATATATTGGAAACAAATTACATTTTACACAGTACACATTTTAAAATTCATCCATTGATAACTATTGTTGGAGTATTTCTCTCAGGAAAAGATAACTATCCTGAGTGGTAAAGGAAAATAATTCACACTCTCATTTTCAATGAGTTGTGGAGAGGAGTTTATGTAGGAGAAGGAGATAATGAACCTAGAAATCCCACCTCAGATAAGGAGATCGCCATTTGGGAAAATAAGAATAGAAATGCATATGCCTTGATCTCAACATCTGTAAATGAATAGGTGAGTCATCATATTTCACCATTAATGCTTTTGAAGCCTTACATAAATTGAAGGAACTGTATGACTCACACTCTAAACTTGAAGTTGTCTAAATGATAATTAAATTGTTAGTTTTAATTGAAAAAATATGACCCTCTTGGTTTAGCATAAGAAGTTAGTTCCATTATGCATGATATAACAACCACTGGTGTTTAAATAGACATTCCTCGCATAGCTTGTGTCAAGGCACTTTATCCCACTTATTCAAATTATCTTGAGTTATTGTAAGAAAGTGCAAACCTCAAGGAGATTACCTTTGACTCCCTTAAGAAGATTTTTTTTGAGAGAGAGAAGGCTTTTGGAAAGAAGAGAGCTCCTCAGTCTTATGAAGAAGCAGTGTTTCTTACACATAGAGAGAAGAATCATGCATAAGATTCTTCCAAAGGAAGAGGTGGTCGAAGAGGAAAAGGAAGAAGGAATTTTAGAGGCACAGGGAGCAGACAGTTCCAAGGAGAATTTTTTTTATCTTTATTGCATACGTTGCAGTATATATGGACATGATGCATCCACATGTAATTTTCCTTGGGATAGAATTGAGCAGGAAATAAATGAAGCCAAAAGTAAAGTCAATGACAAAGGGAAAGGTAAAGCACCTGAATCCACTCATTATGTTGTGGCACGTTGTAATATTGTAGTTGAAGACTTATCTAATTCTTCACTTGCTTCGTGGAAAAATGATTGGTTGCTTGAATTAGGAGAAAGTTTCCACATTACTTTTAGAATATATTTTTTTGAATAATTTACTGAAAATATTGATGGGGCAATATACTTTGCAAACATGTCGAAAATCAAGCCATCAAGGCTTGACAGAATCATGCTCAAGCTACATGGTCTTCTAGACTTTCTTCTCCATGATATTTTATATCTCATGGAGCTTAGGAGAAACTTCTTGTTTTTGGTCCGCATACACTAGAAAGGACACTCCATTCATATGTTTGATGGCAAGATTGAGGTAAAAAAAGCATCATATCACTCACTTATCATGACGGGAATAGAAGAAGAAAGACTTCTGAAGCTGCAAGGTACCTCTGCTTGTGCACAAAACTTTTCATATAGTTCTCATTATTTTGAAGGTACATTTCCATCAAGTCTTTTATTGTATGCTAGATTTTGACACTTGAATTATGAAAGCCTTTGTATGTTGAAGAAAAGTGGTGTTACTAGTTTGCCTACAATTCCTAGGAAGTTTAACCAATGTGATGCTTGTATCTTAGAAAAGAAAAATAAACAATCTTTTCATGATTCACATTCCAGAGCACATAGAAAACTTGAACTTATTCATTTAGATTTATGTGGCCCAATTCTTGTTTCTTTTGCAAATGGAAATAAATATATGATGACATTTATTGATGACTACAACAGAATGTGTTGGGTTTATTTATTGAAGAACAAATATGATGATTTTCAAACATTCAAGAACTTTCATGCATGGATTGAAAAAATGATGCACAATCTCATATTGGCTCTATTCACATTGATAATGGAAAATAATACACTTCAAATGAATTTGAAAAATATCTTTTTCAGCATGGGATCAAACGTCAAACAATTGTGCTTTATAATCCCCAACATAACAAAGTAACTGAAAGAATGAACATGAAAATATTAAATATGGTATCTTTCATGATGTTTTTCAAGAATGTAAAATTGATGTTTTGGGCTAATGTAGTCCTATGTGATGTGTATATAAAGAATAGGTGTCCATCTAATGTTATTAGAAGCAATACTCCTTATGGAATGTGGTATGGCTACATTCCTTCAGTAAAGCATCTCATGGTCTTTGGCTCCACCTGTTATGCCTTGATACCTAAGGAACAAAGGCACAAACTTGGTGCAAGGAGTCGTAAGTGTATCTTTTGGGGGTATTGAAATACCTCCAAAGCATACTATCTCTACGATGAAGTTAATACAAATTTTGTAGTATCTAGAGATGTGATATTTCTTGAATTTTCCAAGGCTGACAATGTTATTGAATGGTAGCTTGATCACTTGGATAGATTTAGACATGCAAAGTATTTCCAAGTATTTGATAATGAGATTCCACATATTGAAGGGGGGATTCCTATAATAGAGAAATCTGTGAAATCTTCTTCTGAACCACTCTCTCCCCCACATGAAGCTCAAGCCATTGATTACACTTTGAGTGATGTGATTGACAGAATTGGGAGACTCAATCTTGATTCAACCCCAACTCAGTCAACTGAGAAGCCTGGTCCTTCTCAGGAAGATCCTCAAAAATGGCTAACAAAGACACTTGAAAGTGTTCATCCTAATGAGTTTGGAAAGATAGGAAAAAGAAGTGCACACAAGTAATGTGGAGTTGGTGTAGATGATTCTCGTTCACCTATTGATATGGATGTTTCTTATGATTGTGAACTAAATTTGTCTACACATTTTGAACCAACATTTTTTAAAGAAGGCGCTTCTCTTGGTGAATGGAAATAAGCATTGAAAAAAGAGTATGATGCCTTGATAAAGAATGCCACTTGGAAAATGATTGATCCTCCATTGGGAACCAAACCAATAGGCTGCAAGTGGGTGTATAAGAATAAGTATAAATTTTATGGCTCACTTGAAAAGAAAAAAGCCAGGATTGTGGCAAAATGTTTCGCACAGAAGAGAGGGATTGAATATGCAGAGACTTTTACCCCCCACATCAAAATGGGCTACCATATGGACACTCTTTGCCTTGGAAGCTCAAAATGGTTGGGAAGTCCACCAAATGGATCTAAAAACTTCTTTCCTGAATGGATGTTTGAAAGAGAATGTTTTTATGTCCTAGCCAGAAGGATTTGTTGTGAAGGGTGAAGAACATAAAGTATGCAATCTTGTAAAATCCTTGTATGGCCTCAAGCATGCATTGTGACCTTGGTACGATAAGACAACTGAGCATAGTCTGAAACTCAACTTCAAACATTATGATATTAATGATGCAACTTTGTTTGTCAAGAAAGTTTCCAAAACAATTGTATACCTTGCGGTGTATGTAGATGATATTTTGATGACATATAATAATGAGAGACATATTGTATCCATAAAGAAGGAATTGAGGAATGGTTTTGAAATGAAAGTCTTGGGGTATGTTTGCTACTAGCTTGGTATTGAAGTAACTCAACATTTGAAGTTTATATTCCTCTCTTAGAATAAGTACATTGGAAAATTGTTGAAGAAGTTTTGCATGGATGAGTGCGATCATACTACTCTAATGGAACATAACTTAAAGCTAACATACATTGAAGGAAAAGAATTTGAGGATGAAAAAAGGTATAGAAAACTTGTAGGAAGTGTCAACTACCTAACCACTACCATACTAGACATTTCATTAATTGTTGGAATCCTCTCCAATGTTATGCAAAAGCCTCGTGAGGGAAATTTGTGTGATGCGAAAAGAGTTCTAAAGTACTTGAAGGGAACTCAAGACGTTGGACTTAAGTATACACAAGTAGGCGAATTCAACTTGACTAGATACTTTGATTTAGACTTTGATGGAGATAAAGGAACTAGGGTATCTACTTCAAGTTATGCTATGAGTCTTGGATCAGGAGTTGTCTCTTGGAGGTGACATAAACAATAAGTTCCAACAAATTACACAATAGAGTAAGAATATGTGGCAGATATAGAAGCAACAAAAGAAATTGTGTGGCTTATGAAAATTTTGGAAGATTTGCAGGTGAAACAAGTGAATTCAACTCCACTTACGATTGGAAACACTTCTACAATAAAGTTGGCCAAGAACCCAAAGTTCCATGATTGAACAAAGCACATCAATACAAAATAACATCTGATTTGACATCATGTTGATGCCAAGACAATCCATCTACACCATTGTTCCACAACTAATCATATTGTAGACATCTTCACCAAAGAACTTGGAAGAGAAAAGTTCAAAAGATTCAGAACGATTCTTGGACTCACAAACATCCCTTGAGATTAAGGGGGGGGGGGGGGGGGGGGGGAATGTTGACACCTAATCCTTGGGATTGGGTGAATCTGTGTAAAAAAATGTAAATAGAAAATGATGAGAGTTGGAATATGAAGAGACAATGGGAGATGAATCCCAAGAGTCTCTCCCTCCATGTATATATCTATGATAAACCTTAATGAAAAATCACAATTAATTTGAGGAGTTACCTCCCGACTTGACAGGATGTCTTGTTTGTTGCACAATATTACACTTTTTCTTTTTGTTCATGCTAATATTCTTACCACTTCTTGCAAGTGTCCATGTAGATTGAGGCTTTGTAGTTTCCTCATTGTTTTATTGCTACAAATTACCACTAGAAGGATGGAGTTGTGGTGTGTTTCCACCCTCAAATTCACTACATATATTTATTTCCATGATTAGGACAACTTCACCAAGTCTTTTATATTCACACTTATGATCTTATTTTCTATTACCATTTCCTTTCTACCATTGAAATCTAGCCTTCATGTTTGACCCTCTAGTTAAACTACAATATGTCTTAGCGTTCCTTGTCTTACCTTGTCGAGCCTTTGTCCATCATATCCCATACACCTTAAAAAAATTAAAATAATTCCCCTAGTATGGTTTTTGAATTCACTAAAATTATCTTGAGATATTTATAGGGAAGGTGAGGTTGCTATAATCGTGTCTATGATGGTGCTATCATTGACAATTGAAGTGGAATGTGGCTTTGCTTCATTGGTATCTTGCAAAATTTCTTGTAGGTTTGTCAATGCTTCTTCTTTCTCTACCAAATTTATTTGTGATAGAGTTATCGTATAAGTGATTTTATCTTATTACCATCCATTCATTTGGACAACCTTCTTTCAAAATAGCATGAGATGAACTCTATTATTGTCCTAGTATACCAATATGATAGTTGCAAGGAATTTTTGGTGTTTGCGAAATTGCTTATTTAGAAATGGTATCAAATTTATTGTCTATCTCTTCCATCCCCTTAAAAAACATGGATCCTCACATTCAATTTCTTATTTTCTTCTTGAATTTATATATTGATAGTCTACACGCCCTTGAACCCTTCTCCTTTTTCTTTTCCAATTCTAGGTCCATGTTTTCTTCAATGTTTTAGATACTAAGTAATGGTCAAGGATTGAACTACTTGTTTAGTAACATTCTCATCAATGTTCAAGTTAGGAGAGACCCAAAGGTGTTATATAAGGTAGGACCATTATCAAAGGAGTAAGCACTAGGAAGGTTGAATAAACCTCAAAATTTTTCAGAAAACTCAAAATTTCAAGGAAGCCTCAAAATTTTATTATAATACAAAAGGCTCAGAAAACCAAAATTTTAAAAATTTCATCATAAATTAATGGAACATGAAAATCATCAATAATTGACATCCCTTCTATGAAACCCTCGACATATTGGTATTTTTACAAAGGAAAATCTTCATAGATTCATCAATATCTCAGTATGGAGTGGCCCTTGGTCATGTCACTTGGTTACAGGGTGATTAAATGTTAGCACCTAAGGGTTAACTTCTCTAGAAATATAGCCATATCAATGTTATATAAAAAAGTGTAGGAATGAAAAAATTCTGATGTCCTGGCATATAGAAGCTCTTGGCCAAACTTAATGGTAATAAGGTGCTAAGGTGTAGTTTGTGAGGGATAATAATCCTTGGCATATCACAATATGAAAAATATTTCAAAAGGGTAGGATTGAATATTTTTGAAATTCCAAGCCTCGTTAGCTCTTGGTCACAACTCCCAGTCACAAGGGTGATAAGTTGTAGCAATTTAGGGCTAAGTGTTCTTCACATATCAATGTATCATTGTCATATCAAAAAGTGAAGGCTTGATTATTTTCCTAATATTATGATATCGTTTCTATTGGTTGTGCACCAAGTCTTGGAAGAGAGTAATTACAACTTCCCAAGCTTAGAGCTCTCAACATATCGACAACTAGAAATTCCAGTGGTGTAGAGAGATAGAAACCCTATGATATTTTGATATATGTTACCTAGCATGTATAAGTAGATTGAAATATTTCCATATTTTGAGAAAATTATTATTATCATCAACACTCCAAAAGTTCATATTTTGCAATATTTTTCAGTGATAAAGGTTTTGGGTGACTTCCCAATATTTCAGTACAATAAGCTAAAATTTGAGGTTCATCCTTCTCTGCCCAATTTGGTTGCTTGGTCACAGAGGTGAGCAATTATAGCACCTAATGCATAAGTTTCTATAGCCCTCAACATATCAACATTTTTAAGAAAGGACTCGATTACAAACCTTGATCACAAGGTACTTATGCTAAACACATGGAATTAAAGGCTATCGAGAAAGTCATTTGTGTATGTGATTTTAGTGTTAAAAAATTTAGGTATTTATCCAATCTCCCGATATGAAAGCACTTGGGTGTGTTATATGCACATGTGTTCAAGTGCCAAGGTGAATACGCACTAAGTCTTGAAGTGGTTGGTTTTAATGGATCCCTTATATATTAAAGCCTATAGAGGAACCTTGCTATTAGTATAAACACCAAAATTAAATATATGTCACATTATAAAATTGTAAATTTGCAAAACAATTGAAGAAAGCACTAATATAAGGTGGTACTTTAGTTAAGTGCAGTTTTAAAAGGTGAAGTAATTGAACTGAGTTAGTTAATAAGATATTTTATTTCAAAATGATGGATAAAAAAAACATGTCGTTCGATAAGTTGCTCTTTTAGGGAAGTTCCTTTGTCAAAGAAAAAATTGATTAATGAGGGGACTACAAAAATTGGGGAAGAGTAGATGGACTAGAGTAGAAAATATTTATAGATTATAATTCAAAGGGGATTGGTGTCTCTTATAGGTTGGTGCTTACAAAGTAGTAGAGTGGATTGGTGTCTCTTGTAGGTTGGTTAATAGAAAGTAGTAGAGGAGATCGATGTCCTTGGGAGGTTGGTGCCTACCAAAGTTAGAGATTGAGGGGATAGGTGTCTCCTGTAGGATATTTCCTACAAAAAATGTAATAATAGGCTGGCCCATGCAAAAAGGAACCAATGAAAAGCTTTTTTTTGGTTTTCCCCCTAAAGGGTTTCTATGTATATCATGCGTTTCATGTTTTTCTTATGAGATAGATGTTTTATGCCGACTAGATGTAGTGAATATGTATAAAATTTTATCATACTAATTCAACCCATCCGCCCCCCTCTTAGTATACTTGTGAATCCAATAATTAGTATTAAAATGGGTTCCTTCAGAAGAATTCTATCCACTAGAAGGTAGATCTTAAAGGCGAAAACTGGAAGGCAGTATGGTTCCTTCTCCAATATAACCCCACTATTTGATGGATCAAATTATTATTTGTAGAAGATAATGATGAAAACATACTTAATGTCTCTTAATATTGATATTTATCTATCCATTGTGGACGGATATAAAATTTTTGTAACTCCTCGAATTGATTAACATGGTAAAAAGGCCTTATAAAAAATGTAAAAGTAATGAATGCCATTTTATTTGTCCTTGCGAAATTAGAGTTTTTCAAGGTAATGTGGTGTGGATATTATAAAGATATTTTGGACAAGCTTGAATCAACTTTGACTAATATGAAAAAGTCTATGCAATAGCAGGTCTCTATATGAGGCCATGGAAGATGAACTTTGTCCCAGAATGAGAAACGTTCACATCAATCCCGGTCTGGGTATGACTCTATTCTCTACCTCTTGATTACTGACAACTTGAATCATTAGCTGCCATAGGCAATAAATTAGGTAGGTTTGTCAAAGCTTTAGAAGCTACTAGAAGGGGAAAATATACTTCCTTTGCTAGGATATGTGTTGAGATGGATCTATCAGGAGCTCTGCCGGATGAGATGATATTGGAAGTTTTTGATGAAGAGTGGGCTCAAACGATGGACTATGAGCATATTCTGTTCAGATGTCATAGATGCCATGAACATGGGCATCTTCTTAGAGACTGCCCTCTAGGTAAAACAAAGAATAAAAGCAAACATAATACAATGAAAGACCTGGACAGCTTTCATAAGGTGGTCCATAAAGGAAAAGGCAGCAAAAGAAGGCAAAAGCTACAACAAAATGAGGGATAATAATTTAGGTGGAACTAGTTCCAAGTTCTGGAGGAGGACGAAGAAAGAACAAAAAAAAATCAAGAAAATGAAGGAAGTATGACAGAGAAGGAAAAAGAAGGAAATCGTGATCAAACACAAGAAAATAATAAGCATATAGGGATAATGTTGAGTGACACAGAACCAGAGATGGATTAGGAAATGACCCAGAGTGAAATGGAACTAGAGGAAACTGAACTATAGGAGATTTTGGAAACAGAACACTTTGATCTGGAATGATTCTTAATTCAGGGTACAACTGGGGGAGTAGAATCATTACCTCAAGAGGAGCTCAATAGAATACAACAATTATATTTATGAAAAACTCATGAAAAGGGTTCGGAGGGAGCCAAAAATAGGAGCTGGTGATCCAAATTGGATCCACAAAAGAGTGTCAATAACTTTGATTGTATCGAGTTGAACAAATCTTTAATGAAATCCAAAAAAGCATCAAAAAACCCCTAAACCAGTGGCCATGGTAGCTGGTGCGAAACGACGAGGACCTCGATCAAAGCGCACTGACCAAGGCCCATGGAGACTATGCAGGAGGTCAAAATAGCCCCTGGGAGCCCCGGGTCGGGAAAAGGAGGCGATTTTGATGCGTGATTAGCACTTAAATGCTAATCGTGCATCACTAGGTGAACAGGGCCGAAATGGAGGAGCCTTAAGCACTCGATCACGTTGGGCGCCAGAGGATCGCGGATGGAAAAAAGGTAAAAAAGCGCCAATGTATGACAGTGGGACCCACGACCTAGAAACTAATAGTTTGATCGAGATGCCGTTGAACGGTAAGAGGTTTTGGAGAAAGTGGAGCGATCACAATCAGTGATTTATGTGTGGTAGCGGAGGTAAGAGAAAAACCGTTGTGATCGCGCATTAACGGTCGAGCAAGTCAACCACACTCAACATGCGTATGACGTTAGATCTAGAGGAGCCCAGATCGGACGGTTGAGATTGCGCCCGATAGAAAGAAGTGGAATCAATAGGAAAATAAGTTGCGATTGAAAAGGGATTTGGAATCCGTTGACCTCCATGGTGGAGAAAGAACGTACCCATGACAGAATCGAAGAAACGAGCCGATGAAGCATACTGGCACCAGTTAGATGGGGACACATGGCACTCCCTGAGCGCTCATGCTGACACCGAATAGGGAACGCTAAGCACAGCTACAAAAGGTGAATCAATGCAGGCAAGAGAAGAACCGAATTCACATAGGTTCGACTGGTTAAAGCCATGAGTAGAGACAGTCGAAAAAGAGGAGGAGAATTAGGAGAAGAATCCAAGTGCCCAAGAGAGACAGTGAACAGTGAACGCTGAGAGGAGGACTGAACACAGAGAGTAGTAAAGCCAAGCATAAGAGACAGAGGACCGAGCTGAGCATAAGCAACATTGAGCACCAGAGAGCTTGAAGATTCAAGCCTTCCCATAGAGGAATCTGTCTAGATTGAGCATCACAATTGGCTCTTTCCACTATAGACCAAAAGGTCATAGGGCTGGTAGGAAGAAAAGGAGTCTGTGAACTTTGAGTGGCTTGGGGAATCCAAGAACCACCCTACCAAGCAAAATTTGCTTCAGGAGAACTCATATTGAGTCCCTATATTTTAATTTCTCTGTTATATGACGCAATAAAACAAGGCCACCACTGAAGATGGACTGGAAACGTAGCCCTGGAGAATAGGGTGAACTCCTTATTAAAAATTGTTTGTGTCTTTGTATTTCTTATTGTATTTCTATGTTGTCTTTCCATTTAAAATGTCTATGTATTGGCAATCTGATCGATCCATTGTGCAATAACACAAAACACACACCAGCACATGAGTCTGTAATACCTTTTGTTTAATAAATCTTCAACTAAGGTCACTCATAGGGTGATTATCAGATCAAGTGGTATCAAAGCTTTGGGCTATAAGGTTAGACAAGCTTGTGTTGGTTTAGCTGTGAATGATCACTAGATCAAAGCTCAAATTAGGAGAAGGAGAGTTGGTGGAAACTAATCCTGAAATTGAGAGAGTCTATTCTCGGAAGACAATGTCAGAAGAAGGTTCTATAGGGCTAGACCCCTAGTTCATATAAAGTTTCCTAGCTATAAAGTATATGGTAGAAGAAATGTATAGGGACTTGATAAAGCACAAGGATGAAGATTCATCAGGTTCTAAACAAGAAAAAGAAGAAGATGAATCTCATTCTCATGACCACTCAAAGGGAAAGGGAAAAGAAGAAAGCTTTCCTACACCTCCTAGTATCCCTGTGCATAATAAGAAAGCATCCTTGATTAAATTGGATGTCAAATTTGATTTGCCTATATATGATGGAGAGCTAAATGTTAAAATGTTGGACAATTGGATTAGACAAATTGATGTGTATTCCAGGGTAGAAAACATAGACTTGGACAGGAGTAAGATTCAGCTGGCAAGCCTACACCGAGGAGGCACTACCTTGGTTTGGTGGGAAGGTAGAACCCAAGCTAATATGAGAAAGCATGGTAAGACCATCTCTGTCTGGAGTGAATTTGTTTCTGCAATCAAAAAGTAGTTCTATCCATTGGCCTACATGAAACAAGCCAGGATGAGTTGGCAAACTCTTCGGCAATTGAAACAGAAAAGTGTGCAAGGGTATACTCAAGAATTCAGAAAGAGAGCATTGATTTTGGGTATCTCATTAGACTCACCAGAAACTCTTTTGAAGTACATTGGTGGTCTACACAACTACATGAGGCATACCATCCTCATGTTTAATCCCACTAGTATAGATGAGTTATCTGTACAAGCTACTCATCTAGAAGCTAGAGGAAAGAATGGGAATCCAGAAGTTGGGGGACCATCCCAACCCACTGTAAGCAAAAGCAAGGAGAAAAGAAAGCAGAAGTTGAAAGAAAGGAAGGCTAACACTACACAAAAAGGCAAAGCTTCATCCAGAGCTGAGACCTAAGAAGTCCGAGGGCAAGAAGAAGAAGACTGCTGCAGCTATTTAGAAAGATTTGGGGTCATACTCGGGAGATGAAACAATCATTGCAGCCACAGGTATAAAAGGTAAGAATTCTGAAGCATCTACTAGTAATTCTGCTCAATCTGTTGTTGATAAAGAACATGAGAGAAAAAGACATGAGCTTTTCCATATTCGAGTTGTTTCCAAAAATAAAAAGATTGATAGTTTGTTTGATAGTGGCTCACAAGTAAATCTAATTTCTGAATCAATTGTAAAGGAATTGGGATTAACAACTACACCTCATAAGAAACCATACCCAATAGGATGATTGAATGATAAATCACAACTACAAGTGACTAGACAGTGCAAACTCAAGTTTTCTTTTGGGTTAGCATTTGTAGATGAGGTTGAGTTAGATATAATTCCTTTGGATATATGTGGAATTGTTTTAGGAAGTCCTTACTTGTATGATAGAAAGACTATTTTCTATAGAGCTGAGAACAAGTATCTACTTGTTAAAGATGGAATCGAATGCTTTGTAAGAGCTCACAAGCTCAAAAATAACCATACTCTCATAAACTCAGGGCAGATGAAAAGAATGATAAATTCATGCAAACAGGTCTTACTAATGGTTGTAAAGGAAAAGACACCTGATAAGACCAAAATATTTGAGGGCTGTAATGCTGATCAACAAGCTGATATAGAAAAGATTGTTTCAGAGTATGATGTCTTATTTCAAGAACCTAAAGGTCTGCCACCCAAAAATGGAATAGTACATTATATTATTTTGCAGCAAGATGTTTCTTTGCCTAACATTGGGATATACAGGTTGTCCACTTTAGAGAATGTTGAAATCAAGAAGCAGGTGTTGGAGTTGCTCGAGAAAGGGTTCATCAGGCCTAGCACATCACCATGTGGGTCACTTATTGTTTTGGTGAGAAAGAAAGATGGCTTGTGGAGAATGTGCATTGATTACTGAGCATTGAGTAAGATAACAATCAAAAATCGTTATCCCCTTCCTCGCATAGATGATCTTTTAGATCAATTGAAGGAAGCTATTTATTTCACCAAGCTAGATTTGCACAGTGGATACCATCAGGTCAGAGTTGCAGAGCAAGATGCATGGAAGACTGCTTTCAAAACAAAGCAGGGATTGTATGAATGGCTAGTTATGCCTTTTGGCTTGACAAAAGCCCCTACTACTTTCATGAGATTAATGAATGATGTACTCGGACCTTTTCTTGATGATTTTGTTATTGTGTATCTGGATGACATTCTGATTTTTAGTAAAACGTGGGAAGAACATTTAAAGCATGTTAAGCAGAAATTAGATGTTTTGAAAAGAGAAAAACTTTATGTTAAATTCTCAAAATGTGAATTTGGAAAAACCTCTCTAAATTATTTGGGTCATATAGTAGGGGGAGGTGAATTGAAAATAGATCCCTCTAAAGTGGCAATCATCATAAACTAGCCTAAACCCAAGTTTGTTATAGAAGTGAGAAGCTTCTTAGGAGCAGCACAATATTGGAGGAAGTTCATTTCAAATTTTTCCTCAATTGCAGCTCCCTTACATGCTTTGACAAGATTGAACAAGGTGTTTCAGTGGGGAGGAAAACAGTAGAAAGCCTTCGACACCTTGAAAGAAAAAATTAGTACAACACCTGTACTAGCACTGCCAGATCTACAAAGACCATTTGAGAAACTGATGCCAGTGACTATGCCATGGGAGTAGTGTTGACACAGCACAATAAACCCATATGTTATTATTCTGAGACGTTTAATTCTGCAGTAGTTAACTATCCTACATATGATAAAGAATTGTATGCATTAGTTCAGAGTGTGAAAAAGTGGAAACATTACTTAATGGGAAAAGAAACAGTAATACATATTGATCATCAGCCACTTCAATATCTACACTCCCAAACTAAACTGCAACAATCAAGACATCACAGATGGATGGGTTTTCTACAACAGTTTCATTTAGTCATCAGATATAAAAAGGGTATACATAACAAGGTTGCAGATATGTTATCTAGACCCATTATAAATGCATCTACCATACTTAAGCATAATTATGTGTTGCATGAAAGCTACATAGAACAATATGCTTAGGACATGGACTTTAAAGATGTGTATGCAACTTTGAGTCAAAGAGAAAAGAGTGGAAGAATTGGACTATCATGTGAAGGACTGACTCTTATATCATTGTGGGAAACTCTGCATTCCACAAACTAAAAGAGTGAAGATAATTAGGGAAGCACACACTTCTCTGATATCAGGTCACTTTGGGGTAAGTAAAATAGTTGCACAGCTGCAAAGGTTCTGCTATTGGCCGAAAATGAATGAGACAATTTCTAGATATGTAAAGGGGTGTGCTATGTGTGCTAAAATCAAGCCCAGCAACAAGAAACTAGGCTTGTACACTCCCTTGCCAGTTCCTTCTCACCCTTGGGAAAGCATTTCCATGGATTTTGTTGGGGGACTGCCTAAATCTAGGAAAGTTTATGACTATCTATATGTTGTTGTGGATAGGTTCAGCAAAATGTGTATTTTAATACCCTGTAGTAAACAGATTATAGCTGAACAAACTGCAAAATTGTTCTTTAAACATGTATGGGTTCATTTTGGATTACCCACTTCTATTATATCTGATCGAGACACCCGATTTGTGGGGAAGTTTTGGTCAAGTCTGTGGGAACTAATGGACACCAAAGTTAAAGAAAAGCACAACTTTTCATCCACAAACAGATGGCCAGACAGAAGTAGTTAACAGGACGGTGATCCAGCTACTGAAAGGATATTGCAGCAAACATCCTAAGCTTTAGGATGAGCACTTGTGTTATGTGCAGCATGCTTACAATAGAGCCAAACACTCTTATACACAGAGATCTCCTTTTGAGACCTGCTTTGGTTTCATACCAAGGTCTCCCTTGGATTTTGTCTTTGGTAAAGATACCAAAGTTGATGAACACAATGATGTGGACAAGGCAACTAGGTTCATTGAACAAATCCAGGAGATCCATCAGGCAGTACAAGAATAGTTGGAAAGGAGCGAGGCCAAGTACAAGGCTAGGCATGATAAGCATCAGATGGAGCATAGTTTTCAAGTTCGAGACCAATTCTAGCTGTACATCAGCAAGGACAGGATGCAAGGTGAAGGTAAAAAGCTAAAACCTATCCGGTATGGACCCTTCAAGATACTTGAGAGGATTGGTGAGAATGCTTTTCGCCTTGATCTACCAGCTTACATGTACATCTACTTAGTTGTAAATGTAGACTGTTTGAGGTTGTTTGAACCTTCAATGATTGAGGACCCTGAAGAGAAGAGTCAATTACCTTCTGTTGATGACCAACTACCTGAATACCTTAATGAGTTACAAGAAGACATAGTACTGGATAGGAAGGTGAGGACAACATGCAGTGGATAGGTGGAATACGTCAGGATTGGGCTTAAAGGTTTGAAGCCAAGCAGTGAAAAGTGGATTGAGATTGGACAAGTGAGACAGCAGTTTCCTCACTTAGTTAATGCTTGAAGAAAACCAACTTTTGGTGGTCCAAAAGATTTTTAGTTGGGAGGCCGTGATCCAAATCGGATCCTTAAACAACTGTCATAGAACCATGACTAAAACAGGTCGAACAAATCCTTGAAGAATCCAAAACAGCATTCGGAAACACCCTGAACCAGTGGCCATGGCAGCCGGTGTGGAACGACGAGGACCTCGGTCAAAGCACACTGACCGAGGCCCATGGAGACTACGCAGGAGGTCAAAATAGCCCCTGGGAGCCCCAGATTGGGAAAAGGAGCCGGTTTAACGCGCATCGCTGGGCAAACAAGGCTGAAATGGTAGAGCTTAAGCACTTGGTCACATCGAGAGCCAGGGGACCATGGGCAGAAAAAGGTAAAAAGCGTTAACGTACGATGGTGGGACCCACGGCCTGGAAACCGGTGGTTTCATTGGGATGCCCTTGAACGATAAGCGGTTTTGGAGAAAGTGGAGTGATCACAATCAGCGATCGACGTGTGGCAGCAGAGGAGAGAGAAAAACCACCGCGATCGCGCATTATCGGTTGAGCAAGTCAACCATGTTCGACGTGCGAATGACGTTGGATCTGGAGGAGCCCAGATTGGACGGCTGAGATTGCGTCTGATAGACAGAGCGGAATTGACAAGGGATTAAGCCACGATTTAAGAGGATTTGGAATCTGTTAACCGCCACGGTGGAGAAAGAAATGAATTGACAAGCGGGCTGGTGCAGTTTCGATGGAGACACGTGGCTACTTCCTGAGCATTATGCTGATGCCGAACATGGAATTCCAAGCACATAGGCGACAGGCAAATTGACGCAGGAAGGAGAGGAAACGAACAGACACGGGGGTCAAATGGCTAAAGCCATGAGCCGAGACAGTGAGCAGAGATCAGAGAAGAGAGATTCAGATCGAAGAGTCCAAGTGACCGAGAGAGACAGTGAACAATGAACACTGAGAGGAGGACTGAGCACAGAGAGCAGTAAAGCCAAGTAGAGGAGACAAAGGGCCAAGCTGACCATAGGCAGCATCGGGCACCAAAGAGCTTGAAGAATCAAGCCTTCCCATAGAGGAATCTATCCGGATTGAGCATCACAGTTGGCTCTTTCCACTGTAGACCGAGAGTCGCAGAGCAGGTAGGAAGAATAAGAGTCTGTGTACTCCAAGTGGCTTGGGAAATCCAAGTACCACCCTTCCAAGCAAAATTTGCTTCAGGAGAACTCATATTGAGTCCCTGAATTTGTAATTCTCTACTTAAAGACACAATAAAACAAGGCCACCACTGAAGCTAGACCGGAGACGTAGCCCTGGAGACTAGGGTGAACTCCTTATTAAAAATTGTTTGTGTCAGTATTGCTTACTGTATTTCTTTGCTGTCTTTCCATTCAAAATGTCTTTGTATTGGCAATCTGATCGATCCGTTGTTTCAATCACACAGAACACACACGAGCACATGAGTTTGTAATACCTTTGTTTATTAAATCTTCAAGTGAGGTCACTCATAGGGTGAGAATGAAATCACTGTGACAGGTGTTGGAAAGATGGTTCATAGAGATTTCTTATGACAGTGACCAGAAGTGCCTGCGTGCACATTTAGTTTGGTCAAATTTATGTGTAATCTACTTCTTCGGTATCAATCCTAATAAAGTGGTCACCCATCTTGAAAGCATACCTAGAGACGTAGTCCATCAAGGACGAACCTCGTAATCAATCTTGTTGTCTGGTATCACTGTGTATTTGTTGTTTTCACTTCTGTTTTGCATCTTGCTTATGTTTTCTCATCTGTCGTAAGGTCTTCTTCTCAAGTAGTTCTCACGGTTTCAACACTTTAAGTTAACATTCATTTCATTTTTGCATAAATAATTCTACTTCAGTTTTAACATATGAACATTTCAAATCACTCTTGTTACTGTGTTCCACTTGATTGATCTGCTCCACAACTAGTTTTTCACACTCTCCTAATTTTCAAGTTGTTGGTCCAAATTGCGATTAGGTTCAAGATAGTCACATTACATGGGTAGAGGAGCAAGAAGGTGAAGATTTTTTTCAATATTTCTTCTATTTTTCAAAGTCCTCCCTGTGAATATGGTGTCTCCTCATTTTTGGCTACTATTCAAATTGTTAATCTCGGTAATGAATCAAGTGAAATTAGTTTATTTAGATTTGTAGTATTGGGAAACAATCATTCTGATGATGATAATTATGTTGATGTATGCGTTGATGAAGGCCCAAGTGCACCAGCTGATCTTCTAGTTTCTCCCAAAGATTTTAATTTGAAATATTTAGATCTGGAACCTATTTTGATCGAAGAAAATGCTTTAATCGACACTTCCTCTTCATCCAACTATCCCTCGTACTCTCTTATTTGTGATGCATCTACATGCGATGAAGATACTTCATCACATGAGTTAACTTCTCAACTAACACAAGGTAGTGAGGTTGTCCATGATGAAAGAGAAAATAATCAAATCATTGAGTATCCTTTCCATCCTATATCATCTCTTATTTTGCATGAAGACAAATCTTCAACCTTGATCATGAAATTTGTATGATTCATACATATCTAGATTTGTGATTAGAAGAATCTTTTGGCTTGGGTAATCTAGTTGTCAAAATTGTAAAATCTGATCAAATCAATGATAGCGATGGTTGTCATTCAGTTAAGAGTGATCTCAATGAAATTAGTAAAAGAAGTTATCCTCACACCATGCATGACCTAGTTCAATCTTCAAAATTTGATTTTACAATCCTTGAAAGTTATGGGACTTGTCAAGAGTCAAGGAACTTCAACTTCCATTTATGATTATGTCAGGATCTCACAACTTTGGAAAGATCCTTGAACTAAGTCAGGTCTAGTTTTCTTCACAAAACTCTTATTTCTACATGATTTCACTTGATGTAAATTACTTCTCGAAGTATGTTTGGCATTTCAAATATAATATTTCAAACTTTTAAGATTCAGTTTCTAGTCAGATTCAAGCTTCTATTTCAGTTGATTCACCTCCACACAAAACTCTTATTCTTAACTTAGGTTTGGAAAGTGTATATCTCACAGAAGCATGGAACTATGAAGTTGATTATTTTGAAGATTATCTTTGGCCAAAGGAGTGAGACCTATCACATTCTTTTGAGAACAATCAACTCCTAATCCTTCTTGTGAGTATTTTGATGTTACTCCTTTTCTTCCTTGCACCTGAAATCCTCATAAGTGTTAGGGAATGCATGGATTATTTGTCGACTCAAATTCTTCTTTACTCATTTTACCCTCACTAGTTTCATGTGTTTGTTGTATTTGAATTCCTTTTTAATTCTTTCAATGATTGTGATGCTATTGTAGTGTGTAACCAGTTACAAGAAAATGGTTTGTTACACTTATCACATAAGGAAGATGATTCTATCATGCAAAGCATTTGCGAAACTGTTCAAATTGATTTATCTTTGTTAATTAAAAATTGGGAATTTGATGCTTTAATGATCCCATATAATCATTATTATGTCTCTAATGATTCTCATTCAACATACTATTATCCCATAAGAAAATCCAATGACATTTTTTTTACACCGTTTGATTTTTATGGTTTAACATCTCACTATTCGGGTATTTGGCAAGAAGTTGAGCTACTTCCGCACTCGTTGATGGTTATGTCAAATCCTCACTGTCTTGATATGCCTGATGAATATGATGAGAAATATTTTCCCTCACAATATTCTCATCGTAATCCCATGCCTCTATTTCAAAATTCATCTTTTCAAATATTTTGGGGTTTTCAAGAGGGTTGTCACGAATTTTACAATCCAATCACTAAATGGTTGGAAAATCCTACCTAAAAATATTTGTCGCAAGTAAATAGTTTTAATATTTTTTGTCCTTGCTAAAGTGTTTGGTGTGGTTGAAGACACATTTGCAAGAAGCTCCCGAGGTTTCTTGAATGATGGTTCCCATTGAAAAGGTAAGAATGTGAACTAGTTATAAGTAGTGGCTATGGCCTATCTTTTTACTGATAGACAAGACCTTCAAATGTTTGTGCAAGTTTTCAAGTTCTTATCCATTATGTTGCACATTTCTTTATGTTAGTTTTAATCAATCATATATTTGTGTATGTAGGTTGGGAGAAACTGTGGTGGCTATATCGGAAATTTCATTATATTTGAATTGACCTTTTGGCTAGTTAGGTCAAGAGTTGGTCTAGTTTCATATTAATTTGCCTGCACATCCATCCTACATTAACTTTTTGTAGTTTGTCTTTTGTTTTCTCGTTTTGGTTTCACATCATGTTTTAGTTTAGACTCCTTTTGTTTTGTCTTCTGGTTTTGTTTTCTTGTTGTGTATTGTCTTTTACTTCATTGTGTAGGACCTTGCACAAAGACTCTTTGATGGATCAAAGGAAATGTGGCAAAATAGAAAAGGGCTTTGTGACACTACAAAATTTAGATAACTTTCTGTTTGTCTTCTTCGTCTTAGTCACATATTGTTGGCTTGATGCGCCCTGACTCGGGTTCATTGTTAATTAGCCAAGCAAATCCCTACACTACTGGCCCTTTTGGCATCAATTCATGGAGCGCGGACTAAAGTCTCACTTGAAGCAGTATGGGGGGATCCAGGAACCAATTTTTTATACCCTAAGATGGCAATGATGTTGTTTTATACCCTAACCCTTCCTTAGCACATATCAATAAGCCTTTTAGGACTTATCGATATCCTCCTCTTAGTCATCCTCTAGACCTTCACGAAGGTCTATGACTATCCTTCGCATACCCTAAATAGGTGAATCAAGCACTTACATGCCTCTGTAATTACTCTTACTTCTATATTTACCTAGACTAGCTTAAGTATTGGATAACTTCAACATGCATTACAATCATCTTCGCGTAAATAGATATTCTTACTTGTGTTCATATAACATAGTAAAGTATATAGATTCGTGCATCACTGCATTGAAACATAAACCCAATATTCATCATAGCATAATCGCATGCATTTATAACAGAAGTAAAATAGATCATACACATATAATTCTATAATATTCTCTTTCTTGATGCTTCATATCCTCTTTACAGACTCCAACTACCCTGTGCACATAGCGGCAGGGGTCTGCGCACTCAGTTGTAGACTTCTACCCTAAGCCTCTACGTACACAGTTGTAGAGCCTCTTTCCTATGCTAAGACTCTTTGCTCTTAACTCTCACAGACCCATTACATCAATGACTCTTCTATGATGAACTCCCTTATACTCTTCTAAGACTTCCTTTTTATACAATCACATGGTTCGCGGACCAGGGGTAGATCTCCTAAAGCTGGCATGACTTATATAAAAAAAGGGCGAAAACCCTTTATGACTCTTTACATCTTCGTTCTCCGCAACCATAAAATGTGAAGACTTTACATTCTTTATACAAAAACTTGCGCTTTTAACCCCAAAATTGACTCTAAGGGACCCGTTCCCAATAGGCCCATAACAAAAATATGGTGACTCTCCCCCAAGTCACTCTGTTGGCATGGAGATCTTGTCGCAAAGACCTCCCAACTCCACTTGCACTACTACAACCTTAGTGGTACATTGCATCACCACCTGCTTAACTTGCTCTACCAGCTGCTTCGTCGCTGGTCCTGTGCTATCTGCCTATAATTTCTACTGTGTTTCCTGCAGACTAGCCAGTTTTCCTTCAATGGTGGTCGTGAGCACATAGGCTTCATTTGACCAAGGCCCCAATCTGGCCTTCAGTACTATCTCCTTGTGATGTGCTGCATCCACTTGTTCCTTTAGTGCCTTTGCTTCCTGCAGCTTCACCAACCTCTGTGTGATGGTGACGGTGTGCGTCATTTCTCTAACCTCGTCATATCTCTGCTATGGTTCCCTTGCCTTTATTTCTAACCTTTGTAAGTTGGGATCTTATTATAGGCTAGTAACTAATTTGAGTGACTACTCAAAAAGCATAGTGCAATCCTTCACTGTGGCATCTATTGTTGTAATTGCATCCTTGACAGCTGCCTCACACTGCTCTCTAACTTCTGGTGGAATTGAAGGTTGGCCCTTCAACTCAAGCTCAATGATCTTAAGGTTCAGCTCAAACTGAACCTTAGGCAGTTCTGTCCTTGTGTCGCATGCACCTGCGGTGAGCTTTTGAATTCTGCGGTCGACTGGCGCATTGTCTGGGATATGCAACTCTGGAACAATTCTGCATGCTTTAGCTACCATGGTTGTGGTGCGTTCATTCTCCTTCATGATCTCCTTAAGGAGATCGATTGAGGAAGTCTTCTCTACAAACATCTGGGCATTTTTAACCTTCTGTTTGCTAATCACATTCAGCGTGCGCTGTTCTCGAGCTCGAAGTTCCGAGATCACACCGTCTTGTAGGGGTTTTGGATAATTTGGTATCTATGGATAAATATTAATTCCCTATATAAGTAGTCATATCTATAACAACAGTTTAAAGCACTTTAGCCTTTTCCTATAAACAATAGATAATACAAAGAAGATGAGAAGACCTACTTGTAGTTCCACTTTCCTCTTCTATCCTTTGTATCAATCATGTCACTCCTTCACGTACTTAACACGCTTGAGAAGTACGTGTAAACATCAACAGAAGGCAAAGAACCGATCAAAGAAAAATATCTATTGAATACAAGTAAATGGAATGAGATACATTTCACACATATAAGCATCATATGACAATACAAAAATATTGGAGAAAGGTTCAAATACTTTATTGAATAGAAGAAGGAATTACAACCATTGTGTATGATTCAAAGTCATTCCTCCATATTGGATCCCATCCACGTCATATCAAAGCATGACAAACTTGTAGCATTACAATACTTGCTTCAAAGCTAATTCTCATAGCAACATTGTCTCCTTACAATTTAGCATAGTCCAACCCCTGATCACTTAGATGAGTGGTCAATTTATAGGGAGATGAAGGAGGTTTTGTCATAAATGGTGGTATTGAATGGACTTCCATACTTATAATTAGTTCCATGGAGGAAGGGATGAGAGGATAGGATGCATCTTAACTCATTCCTCATCCATTTTTGAGCTCATAGGAGTTGATAAGTGAGGGAACCTTCTAGATGACTCCAAAAGTTAAGAATATTCCCCAAACCCTATGTGAATTTCACTCAAACTAGCCCAGTGCAGATGAAAGGAGGCCTAAGTGCTCTGCAGAGCACCCTGCAATGAACTAAACTGCTCTGCAGCACACCCTTACACGGGCCTACCTACGTTGGTTCCTCTAGAGGTCATTTCAGGATGTCTTCATGTCATGAAACTGTCTGGGAAGGAGGCATTCAAAAGGGTGACTTGTTTAGGGCATGTAGCAACTGAAATTTGGATTTGATGAGTCCTAAAACACTAATCTGGATGATGGGAGTGATGTGCCCAAATGGATCTGTAATAGCTTCCTGTTGGGTAGCAAAGGTCCCGCGTAATAGTTTTAGGGCTAAAAGCCTATAAGTTAGGATAAAGTATTGTAAATCTCTGAAATATATGGAGCACAAAATGTAAAAGGTCGAGTCAAAGGGTTATTTGCCCAAGAAATAATATAGAATAATAGGAAGTAAGTTGGCTTACCCATGCTCCGCGGACCATGGGAAGGTATAAATAGAGCGGGGCCCTAAGGGTAGAAGACATTTTTTGAAGAGAAGGAATCGTAGTGCTATGGGTCTGTGAAGGTTATATGCGCATCTGTAAGTCTGAGTCGAGGGTATGGGGTGATAGATAGAGGTTCTGGAACTATGTGCGTAGAGGCCTGGTAGAGTCCACAGCTGTGTGCATGGACCCCTAGAGCTGAGTGCGCAAGATAGATCTGGATGTATCAGGGATAAAGTGGAAATAAAGATAAGTTAATTTTGAAACACTGTGTTAATCTGAACTATTGTGGATCTAGTTAATTTATGATTGATATTTCTATTGAATCTTTATGCGTATGCTTATGTTCTGGGTTAATGCAAATCTGTATCTCGATTAAATGCGTGCACTGGTTATCTTGATTAAATGTTTGCTTAAAGACCATCACAAGTAGATCTGATCTATAATAACTCCTTAAGTAATTAGTATTAAGGACTAGCCCTGTCTCAGATCTGCACGGAAGCAGAGTAGCGCAAGGCTACAAAACAATGCACGAAACATCGAAACCACATCTAGACATCCCAAGGGTGTGGAACCCTAGTTCCAGCACCCTCCCCTGCTACCTTGGGTGAGACCTCAGTCCACGCTCTGCGGGCTATTGCCGAAAGGCCGGTAGCTGTGGAATTTGTTTGGCTAAATAACTCTTCTGAACCTAGGTTAGGCCCATATCAGCCAACAAATGGTTCTGTTGTTGAGATCAGGATATGCCTGAGGGGTGTCTGATGTTGGAACACTGGAACTCCATAGAGAAATAATTTGAGGATCGAAGGGATCAGGAGCAGTAGTAGTTTGGAGTACATAGACGCGCAAACCAGAGGTTGAAAATGACAAGCGTGATCCAGCTACCAGTATTCAAAGGAGCAGGAAGCGAAGATCTAGAGTAGTTTTGGTTCGTGGTAACGTCAGTATGGGACACACACAGAATTACGAACGATAATATCAGAAAGGCTAACTTAGTTAGCACACTGCAGGACCAAGCATTGACATGGTACATAAAGTACTCAAGCGATCACCAGACTATGGGGACAGTAGAGATGAGGACTGAACTGAAGAAAGAATTTAGCTAGCCAAAGTTAGAAACACATTTGATCATAGGGTTCAAGGAGATTGCGATGATGCATAGGGAAACCCCGTGGGATTTTCATCAAAGACTGAAAAGTACCATCCGCGAAGCAAACATGACACTGGCGGATGGACAACACTGCGCTTGGTTTGTGGTGTCATTGACACCACATCTAAGGATGGCTTTGTCACAAAAAAAGATCTCAACCCAGGCTGAAGCATTGGAGACAGCAATGAGGTTGCACGAAACTTCGTTACAGGACCTAGGGTTGGGAGTTCAGCAAACCCAAGCGCAGATACAAAACTTGTGTTTGGAAATTAAGAATTTAAAATAGGAACAAGCACCTCGCCCAGATGTCCGAGAGGAAGTATGGTGTATAAAGTGCAGGAGCCAGGGGCATGATAAAGATCATTGCCCAATCTTTGTGAATTATGTGGCAGCGGGTAGACCAACACCATTGCGACCAGAGGCATAGGAAAGGCCAATCGAGACAATCCCGCTCTAATGCACAATCTGTCAAGTGGGAGGAAAGCATCACATAGATAACTGTCATCTACTGCCAAAATTCAACCAGACCCCCCAGCAGCTCTTTTGCGACTTTTGCATATCGGTGGGCCACAAGGAAAGAGACTGTCGTAGTTATCAATTATTGATGGACTAGTCACCTGCCTACAAAATGCAGACTGAGGTGCGAGGTCAAGATCTAGCCATGGCGATCACACGCAGTGGGTTCCAGGGACGTGAACGAGGACGGGGCGGAATGGGGCCAGGAAGAGGTCGTGGGTAGCTAATATATTACAACTGCGGAGGACCAGGACATTACGTGCGAGATTGTACAAACCCAACCAGAATATCATGCACTTACTATGAGCAATTCGATCATGAGCTGATAGATTGCCCCACACTAATAGCACAAATTCGTGAAAAAAGGGTAGCACCACTGATGACGACGCAAAACGTGTAGATGATGAGGTCCGAACCCCACAACGAAGACCCAAAAGTAAACATGGTACTAAGAAGTGGCATGACCATAGGAGAGGATAAAGGGAACTTAACTAAGGAAGATGTAGGGGTTGGAAAGGAGACATATCTGGAAGCTAGGGAGAGCTTCGCAAAGGTCTCTACCCCAGGTAGTGGGGATCAACCTGAGCGGGACAGGGATCCCTCAATGCTAACTACCTTTTTAGAGACATGCATAAAATTGTTGCGCGACAATAGGGTGGTTAGAGGCTTGCAAGAATTGATAAATAGGTGTGTGGGGATGCGAGAACCTAGCGTGGTCCAAAAATTAGGAAAACACGCAACACAGACGGGGTGGGAGATGCAATTAATGGCACAGATTGGCGACTATGAGATGGATCATATCATTGTGGATTTGGGCACGGATGCAAATGTACTACCTAAACAAACTTGGGAGTGCATGGGTAGGCCTACACCTCAATGGTCTCCTATTCAATTATGGATGGCGAACCAATAGAAGATCCTGCCCATGGTAATGTTGCAGGGAATTACGGTAGATATAGAAGGCGCGAGCACCAGGACAAACTTTGGAGTAATAGAAATCGTGGATGAAAGTAGCCCTTATCCTGCGTTGTTAGGAATAGACTAGGCCACTGACATGAATGGGGTTATCAATTTAAAGAAGCAGACAATGATATTTGAAAAGAAGTCACTCCACGTAGTCATTCCGCTAGATCCGGCTGAACTACCGCATTACATTGATACCATGCACAATGAAAAAAGTGACGATGAATTAGATTGTATCTACAAAATTTCTGCACAAAGGCAAGATTGGGTTAAGCCAACGGAGGAAAGAAAATTATTGCAGGGCTATGCAGACTCCTGCACCAACGATTTAGATGAAGGAGACAAGCGGTGGCATAACAGGTTGAATGGAGTAACCACGTTACACTGCAATATGATGACTAAATATTTGTATTGCGTTAGGGCCCAGGATCGTGAACTGCTGATGTACGATGGAATGACAATAGTAGATGAATTCATGACCAAGTTTGAAATTGCGGTACCAGAGTACCAATGGTTTGATGCGATGAGATGGGTGTTGCGCGCAACACCTGCGCTATGGTGCGGAACATATGAAGGGACTTTCAAAGATTGGCGGAGCTGCAGACGCATGATGCAGATAAGATTTGGGAAGCCAGAACTACGAATAATGGAGAAATATGATGGACGTGATGACCCACGCATGCACCTTACCAGATGGATCAAAGCCTACAAAGAGGAGCCTCAACCAAAGTGGGTACACTTATTTTATCACACCTTGGACGTCATTCCTTGAAACTGGTATATTGAAACAGAGCTCCGACACGGCATAGGAGAGTGGGATATCTTGCGTGAAGGGTTTCTGTCAACATTCCTCTTTGAAGATCAATGGATGGATACTGTGGAGGACGCATTACAATTGGTGAAGGCCACCATTTTTAAAACATTGTTGGAACCAGAAGAAATCATACAGCTAGACTGGTCGCAACAGTTGAGCCAGGCCCTGGAATGTTATAATGTGCAGGTAGAAGATGATGACAGTGACCTTAGAAACATGAATATCCCAGAATCAGAGGGGAGTCGTGAAGTGCGTGGACCAGTAATCGAAGATCTAGACATCACCATGCCATTGAAAACGAAACAAGTAAATATTGGAACAGAGGAAGAGTCGAAGTATGCAACACTTGGGGATTATTGGGATGACGCCACGGTGGAAAAGGTCATCGAGTTGCTTTAAGAATATGGCAATTTATTCCAAACAAAAATCACGGAGTTAAAAGGGATCCTCGGTGACTTGGGAATGATGAAGATAAATTTGAAACTAGATGCAAAGCTAAGGTCCGCGAAGAATTGGACAAGATGCTTGCAACAGGAATAATTGAACCACTCGAGGAGTCTGACTGGGTAAGTCCTATGGTGGTGCTGGAGAAGAAGCAAAAGGATGAAATTTGCATTTGCATGGATCTCAGGAAGCTGAATGATGCCTCTATTAACAACCCATTTCTGATGCCCTTTACAGATGAGGTACTGGAAAATGTGGGAGGATAGGAAGCCTATTGCTTCACGGACAGATTCTCGGGGTATCACCAGATCAAGATTGCGCTAGAGGATAGGAGCAAGACAACTTTCGCCACTGAATGGGGCTGTTTTCAGTACATAGTGATGCCCTTTGGACTGAAGAACACGCTGGCGATATTCTCACACATTATGGTAGCTGCATTCAAGGAATTTATACATAAGTTCTTAGAAGTATATCTTGATGATTGGACTGTATTTGGGCTGGTTAAGAAACATATCGCGAGCTTATGTTTAATGTTGGATACTTGCCGATGACACCAGATCATGTTAAACCTCAAGAAGTGTACGTTCCTCGTCCCCTTCGGGAATCTCCTCCGCCATGTGGTTTGTAAGCAAGGTCTGATGGTGGATCCGATGAAGATTGCTGTCATACTCAATCTACAAGCACGGCGAAGTGTTAAACAATTACGCGCCATGCTAGGACACACTGGTTATAATCGGAAATTCATAAAAATCTACACACAGATCACGGTGCCAATGGAATAGTTGCTCAAGAAGTATGCTACTTATTGTTGGAATGAGGAATGTGACAAAAGTCTAGAAACGCCTAAGGAAAAGATGGCATCCGCCCGAATATTGGTCTTCCCCAAGTGGGACATCGAATTTCAAATGCATGTTGATGCTTCATGTATCACGTTAGGTGTGGTACTCACTCAAGAAGGAGCAGAGGGAATTGATCCCCTGATTGCATTCGCCAGTCAATGATTATCAAAAGCTGAGAAGCGAGAGGGATTGGCAATGGTATACGCGCTACAAAAATACTACCACTATCTTCTCAGAGGACATTTCAAGATGTATACTGACCACTCTGCACCAAAATACCTAGTGAATAAGCCTATGTTGGGGGGCACATTTGTAGGTGGTTGTTGTTATTCCAAGAATATGACTTCGAGGTCATCGTAAAGTCGGGACGTCTCAACGCAGGCCCAGATGATCTGTCCTGGATTGGGAATGGTGAAGAACCCAAAAACCTAGAGGAAGGACTCCCAGACACACAGATGTATGTCATGTGCGTCGCAGATGTCCATTTTGAGGACATAATCCACTTCTTAACCATGGGAACTGTGCTGCAAGGCTATTCCATTTAGCAGAAGAAAGAATTGGTGATACGAGTAGCAGACTTTACCGTTATTGCAGGACACCTCTACAAAATGGGCAACGACGAAATCTTATGCAGATATGTGCCTGAATTCGGGCGTGGACAGGTTTTGGCCAAAAAACACGGGGGGGTGGCTGGAGGAAATTTTGCAGGTTGCGCTATAGCACAAAAGATTCTTTGCGCAGGACTATGGTGGCCAACTCTACATCTGGACTCGAAATCATACTGTTGGGCCTGTGACATATGTTAACAGACCAGGAAACCATCGCGGAGGGATGAAATGCCACTCAAACCAGAGATGACACTACAACCATTTGAGATGTGGGAAATCGACTTCATAGGACCTATCACGCCACGAGGCAAGACGGGCATGCACTATATCATCACTGCGACAGAATATTTGACTCAATGGGTAGAGGCACAACTGGTTAAGGACTACATGGCTGCTACAGTTGCAAAGTTTTTGTTTGAGAACATGCTGACAAGGTTTGGATGTCCTAAAATTCTCATGAGCGATCAAGGAATGCACTTTTTGAATGAAATGATCAGCGCACTCACTGAGGAATTCCAGATATATCATCAACATAGTACACCATACCACCCGCAAGTGAATGGGACTATTGAAGCATTCAACAAAATTTTGGAGACTACGTTGACCAAGGTTTGTAATGCGCAGCAAAATGACTGGGACTTGCACATCCCTACTGTGCTACAGGCATACTGAACCACGTTCAAGAAGTTGACGAGCCAGACACCTTTTCGGTTAGTCTATGGCAAGGAGGTCATCATGCCTATGGAATACATTGTACCTAGTCTGCGAATAGCAACAATAACAGGCATGGTTGACCATGGGGCTTTGGAGGAACGACTCGCACAACTAGAGGAACTGGAGGAGGACTGTTTTTTGGTTGGATTCCATCAGCAAGTACAGAAACAGTGAGAGAAAGCATGGCATGATCGAAATATCAAGGTGCGCACTTTCAAGGAGAATGATCTAGTATTACTATATGATAGCAAGTTTGAGAAATTCCCTGACAAACTTCGAAGGCATTGGTTGGGACCCTATGTCGTCAAATAAGTTACCGATGGGGGCGTGGTTCAGCTTGCCAAGCTCAATGGAGACCCCTTCCCGGGAAGAGTGAATCGCAGTCGCCTGAAGCTCTACACAGGTGGGCCGACCGCCTGAATAACCGCCTGAAGGACAGTCTCACCGCTCCAGCCAATTGAAAGAGAGCGCGGGATGATAAAGCAATTTGGGGGAAAGATGCATGACTCCCAGGGTGCATGTAGATTTGGCCTATCACAAGGGTCGCAGTTGCACGGAAAGGGTTGCGCTAATGCATTGATAAGAAAATAGGTGACTGTTGCTGTCACTATTCATGACAATATGTCTGCATCATGACAAAAGGGGGTGGGCGGCAGGCAATTAAGAGCAGGTGTATGAGCCAGATATCGAATGATCTGCCACAGGTTTAACATGAGGGTGCTAGAATAGGTAGGAGCCAGCGAATTTGAAATTTGAAATGCTTATAAATCACACGGGGGCATCCACCGAGTGAGCTATGATTCTGAGAACCGCAAGCTGTTGTGCCTCCCTACCGCTATGGAACTCTTCATTATCTATGCATAAGGAGTAAGCTCGAGGGTGGTGATATGGCCAATGGAGATGCAGGGCTCTCTGAAGAACATGGTGTTTATAGCTACGGGCACTGTGCAGAGTTTAGCATCGACAGTAAGGGATGTACCGGAAAATGGTAGACATGAAGCAGAATTGGTCTGGATGTCGTAGCCTCACCCATGGGCAGGCCGACGAACCACAAAAGAAAAGAGAAAGGATGGAAAGACGGAGACCACTGGTAGAAGTGTTGTTAATAAGTCATCTCTAATGTACCTTAAGGATTGGGATCTCACGGATAGTGGCGAGGGTCTTGCAAAATTGCAACACAAGCTGCAGCAGACAGTGTGAAGAGAAGATACGAAGGTAGGAAGTGGCTACCGTGGTACAAGGAGGTCCCATATGTGGCTCCCCCGCTAGAGCTAAAACCCTATGAGGGGGTGTTCTGTGTTAACCGAGCAGAGCAGAGTCAGCATTATCAGTTGTGCAAATTGGTAGAAATAATGAAGTAAGAGCTGGACAAAGCATTGCAGGAGACAACGAAGGAGCAGCAGGATGAAGAGCATCGCTCAAAGGGAGGTGAACCGTGAAGCCAAGGCAGCACGTCTCGCCACACTGACGAGTGACTCAGGATGAGTCATGATGATTGTGTTGGTGGACTGTTGGGTAGCAGAGGTCCCGCATAACAGTTATGGGGCTGAAAGCCTATAAGTTAGGATAAAAATATTGTAAAACTCTGAAATATGTGGAGCACGAAATGTAAAAGGTCAAGTCAAAGGGTCATCCACACAAGAAATAATATAGAATAATAGGAAGTAATTTGGCCTACCCATGGTCCGCGGACCATGGGAAGGTATAAATAGAGCAAGGCTCTAAGGGTAGAAGGCAGTTTTTGAAGAGAAGGAATTGTAGTGCTATGGGTCTGTGAAGGTTATATGCGCATCTGTAAGTCTGTGTCGAGGGTATGGGGTGATAGATAGCAGCTCTACAGCTGTGTGCACAAAGGCCTGGTAGAGTCCGCAACTGTGTGCACAGACCCCTGCAGCTGGGTGCGCAGGATAGATCTGGATGTATCAGGGATAAAGTGGAAATAAAGATAAGTTAATTTTGAAACACTGTGTCAATCTGAACTATTGCGGATCTAGTTAATTTATGATTGATATTTCTATTGAATATTTATGCGTATGCTTATGTTCTGGGTTAATGCAAATTTGTATCTCAGTTAAATGCGCGCACTGGTTATCTTGATTAAATGTTTGCTTAAAGACCATCACAAGTAGATTTGATCTATAATAACTCCTTAAGTAATTAGTATTGAGGACTAGACCTGTCTCGGATCTGCACAGAAGCAAAGCAGTGCAAGGCTACAGAACAGTGCGAAAAACATCCAGACCACATCTAGACATCCCAAGGGTGCGGAAACCTGGTTCCAGCACCCTCCCCTGCTACCTCGAGTGTGACCTCAGTCCGCGCTCCGCGGGCTATTGCCGAAAGATCGGTAGCTACAGGATTTGTTTGGCTAAATAACTCTTCTGAACCTAGGTCGGGCCCATATAAGCCAACACTTCCCCCTAAAGCATGAAGTCGGAAAAATGCCATTGTCGAATGAAATGCTTAACGATGTGATGAGGAGGTTTCAAAGTGGAAGGTGACCTGCATCAACTACAATACATATATCATGATATTTTGGTTTTTTACATGAATCGCTGAGGGAAGGCATACCCATGCTCAACTTATAAACTTTCATTACATGTACATAGACAGTCATCTATAGATATAGACCCACGATCGGAATGACCATCAATGTAAAGCCATTGTAGATATGATTTATTACTCCTGAAATCACAGCCCAGATGGATGAAACTAGATCCGGGGTCTTCTATCTCGTTCAATCGTTCACTCAAGTATGATTTTAACCATGTGAATATGTGATCTAAAGTTGAACATGGGAAGACACCGTCTGATTACTACCCAATGATGTAAGTTGTTAACATATGCGATAGAAATCATCGATAATGATAATGATCCTCAAGGTACTACAATATATTCTGGATGGTGTGAATGGATGATTTGATGTCGAACACCACACAAAGTCTTTTGGTCGAAGGCCATTGATGTAAACCTATTGCCATTAGTGAGAAACCTGCCATTGATGTATATAAGCCTCAAGGTACTGGAATGGTGTTTCTAAGTCAGCTTCTTAGATAATGAGATGATGTTGACAAGAAGCGACTCATCACAGGAGGGCCTTGATATATCCCACATCAATGACACGAAATGAGTGTAATGATTTTGGAGACTGAATTTGAATGACGACGCAAGGTTCAGGAATGGCGGTCATGAAAATGAAGGTTTATGAGTATTGCAAAGGATGAATTTTAACTAAATGACTTCTCTTGAACATATCGGCGAAACTAAATGAATTGGCAGTATTGACCCAAAACCAAAGTAATGGATGGTGTGATAGACCATAGGTATGATAACCATCAAGTAGATAACCCAACCCAAATAGTCTCAATGAATTGGTAGCATTGACCCAAAACCAAAAGTGATGGATGGTATGATAGACCATAGGTATGATAACCATCAAGAAGATAACCCAACCCAAGTAGTCACGGTGATGAAGTGAAAGTGTCATGTTCAAGAGCGAACTGCTACCATAAAGTGGTTTTCCCCTTTTTCCTTTTTCCCCAGTCATTGCTGACCAGTACCTCTTTATTTTTTATCAATCTTGAGGAGGATAACATATGTGTGTTGTATAATTTCACCCTTCGGGTGAATCCATCGCTATTTGATGTTTTAACGAGTCTAGCAAAGGTGAAACTTGGTCTTGTCTAGATGGACAAGTTTGTCGCTATTTGATGTTTTAACGAGTTTAACAACAAAGATAAATCAGACCTTTTCATGTTTAGAGAGTTTGAAAAGGGACAAAAAGAAAACACCACAAGTTCTTTTTCATAGATTTGTCTCTTAAGTCTGAAAAAACGTAAAACAATAAAAGAGAGAACCTATTGACCATGTTCGATCAACGTATTCCTTTTTCATAAATAATATATCTCAGCATGAAAAAGGGTTAAACTTATACTGAGTAGATGTCATTTCCAATCCGTTAACGAGCTGGAAAGGATAAGTGCTCAGCAATCTTTTCATATTTAGAGTCTGAAAAGAGCTTAAAGAGGGCTCCACTTTGAGGAACGAGTGGTGTCAAGGATAGCAATTGGTTTTGGTGATGTTGGAACTTCTCAAAACATGTTGATTTATGTGAAGAGGCTGGCTAATAAGACTACTCATTGCAACTATTCCTCAAAAAGGGTAAAACAACCAAGTGAAAGCATATGATCAGCCAAACAGATAATGACGATGGAAGGAGAAAAACCAAGGCTCATCTGGTGGAAGAGGTTGATAGAATGGCAATCACGAGGGTTAAAATGAAAATGGGTTCATTTTTAGACAAGCTTGAATCATAGGGAACTATGCTTGGATTTAGTTTCATGTTTAAACAAGCTTGAAATGAAAAACTATGCTTGGATTCAGTTTCATTTTTACACAAGCTTAAAATGAAGAATTATGCTTGAATTCAATTTCATTTTTTACACAAGCTTGAAATGAAGAACTATGCTTGAGATTGGTTTACATGCCCCCAGCATGATGAAAGGGAGAGTCTCTTGTAACCAGATGGAAGTCACTGCGGTGAAGCAGGACGATTATCCAACACCTTTTTGGCTTCATCCAGATAGGGAAAAAGGTGAATGGGGTGATTCCCTTCACATAACCTAAAGGGAAATTTAACTTTACCACTAGGTGCATGCCCCCAAAGACTCATTACATTCACCTAAGTAGACTACTCATGGCTATCAGGTGGATGGAATGAAGGTTCATTTATGAGACCAAGTGAAAGACTCGACTGGGATTTTACAAGATCTAATCAAAGACTCGAATTGGAACCTTGCTCCAGGGGACCTTGTTTCATTTTTTAATGAGCTTGACACAATATAAGGAACTCTACTCAGATTTGTCTCAATTTTTAACGAGCTTGACATAAGACAAGGAACTATGCTCATACTCCTTGTTTCAATTTTTAATGAGCTTGACACAAGACAAGGAACTATGCTCATACTCGTTGTTTCATTTTTTAACAAGGTTGACACAAGAACAAGAAATATCCTCATATCCTTGGTTTCATTTTTTAACAAGGTTGACACAAGACAAGGAACTATCCTCATGGGAGTTGTTTCATTTTTAACGAGGTTGACACAGTAAAAGAACTATCCTCATATTCCTTATCTCATTTTTTAACGAGCTTGACACAAAACAATGAACTATGCTCAACTTCCTTGATCATGACTCATAAGTGGTCATGAATTCCAAGAGGTTCTCATCAGATGGGAGAACAATTCTCTGGAAGGGATACGTAGAAATGAATCCATTAGAGAGATCTGGTTCCAATGCCCCCAATACATAATGTATAACATCACTAAATTGATCATCAGTTGATGTAGGAATGGAACGGGTTGCCACATAATTAACCCATGGCGGGGATCATACCATTGGTACAAAAGGAACATTTACAGAAGATGGTTGAATGGAAGCCATATTTGGACCGGGAAATGAAAGCTGGTCAATGCTGACAATTCTGCTTTCATGCAGGAAACAAATCACTCGAAAGAGTGTTGAAACAATAGCTCCCATGTCATAAACATAGTCACGCCCAAGAAGTAAATTGTAATCTGAAGGGCCAGGGACTACCATCACATTCAGATAGATGATTTTTCCTCCCAAAGTAATAGGGAACTGAGGAAGGATCCCTAATGGTTGACTAGTTCCTTTATTAAAAGCCAACATATTCTGGGTAATAGGCACAAGTGGCTATGAACTGAGTGCTTACCAAGAAGTTGAGGAAAGGATACTCACAGATGCACCTTCATGTATAATAGTGTCAGATACAATCATACTACAAACCTGTACTATGATCTGGAAAGGCACATAAGAAGAAAGACGGAATCTTGCTAGTCGATTCCAATCAAAGGAAGTGACCAGACTACTTGGAGGGGGTACCGTAGAAACAGTAGAATTAACCCCTTAAGTTACAATAATAGGAGGATTTTCCTCTTGTCTTGATGGAATAGGAGGAGTGCCCCCAAGTTCATTTAAATCTAAAGAAACGAAAAGAACTTAATTGGTATCATACTCACTCTCTTCGAGAAAGGTATGATTAACTGAAGGTGAAATCGGGTCAAATGTTACCTCGACCTGTTGATTTGGGTCGAGTATAAACTCATAGGATTCACTTTCAGAGAGATTGGGTTTGACCGACGAATGATTTGAGTCAATCAAATCATCAACTAGTCAGGGATTAAGGGACAGTCTCCTGTAACTAGATGGAAGTCGTTGCGGAGAAGCAAGACGGTTATCCAACACTTTTTTGGCTTCATCCAGATAGGGACAAAGGTGAATGGGGTGATTCCCTTCACATAACCTACAAGGAAACTTAACTTTACCCTTCTTTCAATGAACTTTACTACCACTAGTTGATGGTGTGTCACCAGCATGATCTCCAGAAGTTGATGGCATAGGATGATGTGAATACGAATACCATTCTTCTAAGATCTGAGGAATACTAGAAAAATTTCGAAGAAGATGGTCTCCCGTACAAAGTTTGCATGGATATCAAACTTTGTGAGGCTTAACAGATGGTTTCTCATCAGATGTTGCATTCAAAGCAATGGTTACTTAGTTGCCCCTCTGCTGAATTTTCTTCTTCTTCTTCTTCTTCCATTTCTTCTTCTTCTTAGCCACCTGATTACTAGTACCAGTATTTTCACCAGGCGAAGAGGAAGAAGGGGAGGAAGAAACAACTGAGGAAGAAGGAAAAGGGTCAACTTTAGGATCAATTGGAGGTTGATTTTGTCCAATTGCAGGAGTACTCGATTGCGAAGAAATCATGACATTTTGAACCAAGGAGGTTGAAAACAACCATTCTGGAAAGCCAATGGTAAATCTCGGAAGGGACAATGTATCCATATAAGGATCACCAATATTTCCGAAAGGAGGAAAAGGACTAGGATTCCCATCAAAAGGAATTCCTTGATTGGTGGACTCCGGATTTATCACCATATGTTTCAACCTAAGATCAACTAAGAAGTGGGTGTGGAGCATGTTATCCTCAATCAATTAATTTTATTTTAATGAAAGTAACATGACAAAACAAAAGAGGGATAATCTAGGAAAAAGGTTTACCAAGCAACTGTGAACTATAGAATACCTCCCAGCGAACTGAGAAGTACGGGCAGGCAATCTCCCCAAATGTTGTGTTCGGTGTATCATAGTGTACAAGGTGGCTGACTGGGTTACATAAGGATGGATAGAATCCTAGTGTTTTCCTCCCATATATACTCGAAATTACGTGGAGACCCAATCGGTATTAGCGTTGTCTAATGCAAAACTGCATAGTGAGACCATTCCCATATACTTTACGTACTATAACACCGCCCTATATACTTGAAGGTATGTGGACGAGCTACGATATAATCACGTACGTGGAATGAGGTATCACACTCGGGATGTATTACAGAGAAGTTAGCGATAGCTGCTTTGTTTTATGACGCCTGAACACATCTCTAGCCTAGAACCACTAAATTTTTTTCGTTAATGACAATGCTCCATTAGGTAAATTGATGTTACTTTTAAGTTGATTTTGTTTAGGAATTTTCCTTTCAAGTTCACCACGTGATGTATCTTGAAATTCCTAGGAATGAAACTATGATGATAAGCATTCTTTCCATTCAATTTAACAATGAAAATCCAATCTACTAGGGATAGAGCAATCATATTTCTTTTGATCAAAGAGCAAAGAGCACAATCTAATGCAATTTCCCTAAAATATTCCTATGAGCATACACAAAATTTTTCAATGCAACATGTATGTATTTCTTTTCTGTTTCCTTAATGTGAACATGAAAAAAAAGGAAATTTATGCACATACAATAAATCAATCTTTAACAAGAACGAAGGCTTTACGACAGTTCTGTTTCAAAGTAAAATAAGACTTTTAGGACACTTTCTTTCGAACAAAGATTAATCAACTATATTCTAACTTTGACTATGGATTGATAATGACAAAGAAAATATTTAAGAAACATTAATCAACCAAGTCAAAGTAGGGCTAGAAAAGGAGATAGAAACTCATTCTCTGAGACATGACATTCATTGATCAATCAGCAGGCAAACAAACAGAGAAAAGTTGGCAAAAACTCATTCCAAAGGTGGGAAACTGACCCTAGGAGGATCAGTGCAACCCTGAATGGGAGACAGCGTGCTTCAGAGCACTCTCCCTAAGCCAAGGGTGCTCTGCAGCTCATTGTGTCCCTCACAAGCCTGTGTTGGTGATAGTGAGCCATTTCAAAAGGCAATTTGACACATTTTTTACCAAAATTCAATGCAAAAGAGTTGAAATACAATCAATGAACACAAGTAGGGTCTGCAAGAATGTCCTAGGAGGTGGATAAACTACTAGGAAGGATGATTTTCCCCGGTATGGTCACCAATTTGTTTTGGAGAATTTGGTATCTACGGATGATCTAGGTGGATCTTCAGACACAGTGGCATGGGAAAATCTCAAAATTCATAGTAGCAGAAAGGAAATTATCTTAACATTAGATCGAAGTGCTTGTCGCCCTGATTCCAAAGGTGCTAACAACACTCAAATCCGAGTCCGAATGAAGGAGACAGAAGCAGTCAAAGTTCTGGGTTGACTTGCAGGAAACATAGGAAAATGAAAGTCCAAGGATGCTCCTGGAAATAGTCCCATTGCATAGATCTTTTCATTCTAAATCTATTATAACTTGAATGGGCTAAAATGGACTTCGGATGATGAAGTTATCGCAAAACGAAGTTTTCCTTTATTCCTTTAAAAAAGGAGACATTTCTTCTAAAAATGGGCCTAAAAGCCTTATAAAGGAAAATCACAAGCGAAAGGGTTCAAAGGGAGGAATTAAGGCCAGGTGGAAGGAACCCCCAATTAGCGACCTCTGACTTATCGCAATCAGGGGCAGGCTATATGCAATGTCAGGACCCTAGACCAAGCGACATTGTGATTGCCGATATCAGCGTCAGCGATCGGTGTTAGCGTATGCTATGGTATGAAGGAAGAACCCCTAGGTTACATCGAATGCGATATGCAATAGCGATCTGCGACATGCAATCTCAGCTGTTGGATCGGAAAAGAGATCTACAGTCAATATTTAATCGGTGATCCCTGATACAAAGGGTCGATGTGATAGCGACATCTGATGCGATATTGACCATCAGATCAAGGAGCAGAGCAATAGTCCAGATTTAATCGGCGATCGGTGATCCCCGCTACAAGGGCCACTGTTGTTGGCATTATGGCACAGGTTTGGCGCTATGGCACAGGTGTTGTCCTTGATGGCAACCTTCTTTGGTAAAACAGATCTCAGTTCAGGCACTCAGAAAGTAGAAAAAGTCATATACGCAGGTTCATCTAGACAAAGGCGCGTATACACGCGGGTTATTCTTTACAAAAGCGCGTATATGGTAGTGATCATTCTTTTGGTCCATGGCAGTTAGATCTTGGAACTTGAACCTATGTTTTGGACCATGGCATCTCGTCAATTGTGTCGATCCACTGTTTTGGGTTCATGGTTTTGAAATGTTATGGTTTTGACCATGGTATTGGGGAAGGCCTAGGACTATAAAAGAGGAAGGAGATCTTGTGGCAAATCATCATCTGGATTATTTTTTTGAAAGATCTGAAAAGTGTTAGAGCTGGTATATTGGATGGTGATGCAGATCTGGATCTGAAGGAAGAAGGGACTTTAGCACAAAAGGAAGGACAAGGTCTTTTCATGGGTCATGATCTTTAAGCTTAATGATAATATCTTTGTATGATTTTGATCTGCTTGATGTGGCGCTCATCTGATTATCTGGGTTATTTAGTGATTGAATATCTGGAAGAGTGTATTGTCGTTTATAGATCTGTACGCAGGTTCAGTGAAGCGAAGGCGCGTATACACGCTGGTTAGGTGAAGTAAAGGAGCGTATACGCAGTTTGTCCCATAGGCAGAGGCGTATGCACGCAAGTTTCAGACTGTTAAAGTTGCGTATATGCTTTAAGTTGTGATCTGGCTGTTTCTGCTTATTGCTGCTGGGTTTTGAGTTCTGTTTCTGCTATATGGTTTCTGGTACAGTTTTCTGTGTACAGCTGTCAGAGGAGTATCTACTTGTTTCAGATCTAATTGGTGATTGGTTGATACTTGATGTTCATGGATCCAGTTTGAAAATTGATGAAAAGTGGTCCCTGGAAGAAAGAGAAGGTTGTAGCCTTCTGTAGGCCAGCATCTACATACTAGTATCTTGGCTAGTACAAAAGCAAAAGGGGGTTGTTGCTCCCTTCCAGGAGAAAACTGGAGAACGAGAGAGAGAGAGTAGTAGCTCTCTGCAGGTTGCAGCCTGCGTACTGGTAAAAAGACTGCACCAGTACATTGTAAAAGAAGTTTTCTAATTTAAAAGGAAGATAGAGACGAATTGCAGCAGGTGGTTTTCACCCACATTGGGTTTCCACCTTATATCTTGTGTTCGTGTGTCTGATTGTCTTTCTGCTCTATTTTACTATCTCTGGATACTGTTATTGGATTTTGCATCACTAACTAACAATCATCATCAGAAAGATTAAGTAAAATAAAAGCATGTTCTGTATACGCGGGTTTTCTTCTGCATAGCTGCGTACATACGCAAGTTTATTAAATTGAAGTAGCGTATATCAGTTGTTTTTGAAAAAGAATAATTATCCTGATAATACCGATTCACCCCCCCTCTCAGTATTATTTTCAACAGTCGACAAAATAGGTATAGGTTTAGCAGTTGAGCAAAGGAAAGGAAAAAGTGTAGGAGGAGAACCTTGGTGATGAGGAGGAAAGATATTTTGACTTGATTTAGTATGAGGAGCTGAAGCAGCACTATACTTATCATGGAGTTAATATCATTGACATGGAGGCTCAGGATGAAGAAACTATCAAAGACATTATCATATAGGAAAGGGAAGCTCAAATACAAGCTTTGGAAAACAAATTAGAGAGAGCCAAGTTCATCATCAAATACTTGGAACAATAAAAAAAACAGTTGAGTGACAAGCAAGTCCTCATGGAACTGGAAATGATCAAAGCAAATAGGCAAATTGCCAAAGAGGCTCATGTCACATTGACTCCTATTGAATAGGAGATTGAAAACAATAAGGAAAATTGGCTTGAGAGAGTCAACATACACCTAGAAGGGCTCATTGAGAAGGCCAATAGGGATAAGAAATTTTTCCGACACATGGCATACCATTAGATGACCTCCAACAGAATTTGTAACATGAGGATTAGAAAATTAAAGGCTAGGCTAAGGAGAGCTTTGGAAGGCCAAAAAGGAGCAAGATAGATTGAAGATGTTGGCTGAAGCCTCCCTAGCCCATCAAAGCAGTTGATGGTGGTGTTCCATGCCAAATTTGGGCAAATTTTGAGAATTTTTTGTATTTTTGAAATTTTGAAATTCACAACACAGAAAATTTGTCTAGAAGTGCAAGGCCACTGGCATTGCGCTTTTTCTTGGGGCATCCATTGGAGAAAAAGTTGACATTTTTGGGTTCAAAATGATGAGGACATGCACCTTGGAAATTTTCATAAGTTTTAGAGCAGATCTCGTTCACCTAAAAGTCCAAAAACTACCAAAAAATGACCTTTCTGTCTCTTTTTAGATACACAGGAGAAATCTTGGGAGATTCAAGTTTTGAGGCGGAAAATGAGCTCCAAATCTAGAAATTATAGGTTTTCAAGAAACTATATTTGAATACCTTTCCAATGAGCTATCATGAGATCAATTTGGCTAATGGTAAGGCGTCCAAAATCAGGTGGAAAGAGGCACTACGCTTAGGACCAGTGACATTGCACTTAGGGCCATGTTGCTCAGGAGGCCAAAATTCGCTTGTTTTGACTATGCATTTGATTTATCTCTCCTCATTGATGAATTCACTGATGTAATTGATGACATGGCATGTAAATGTAATGGTAAAACAGTGTTAGGGGGTAGAGTCATTAGTTAGAGGTGGTTTTGACGGAAATGAATTAGTTTCCCCTCTTTTAGAGGCAAGTTGTTTGACTGCCTATATTCTAGTTCTTTGTTGGGAAATGGTTGAAAATAGCTCCTCTTCTCATAGTTTCGACCCCCGATGGTTAGGATGAGTGATTTCAATGTCTATTTCATTTTCTTTCTCATTTGCAAGGGTTGGATTCAACTGGATGCTCATGTACTGAATACTTATCATTTTGTAGCAGTTGTGGCAGGAAACTAATAAAGTTGCAGCTATATTTATGGGACACCTATGGTATGGCCTTTAGCATGTGTTTCTTCTTCTGTTAATATGTTCTCATGTTATTTATGTATGCATGTTTCATATAATTACTTATGATTATTTGTTTTCAAGTCAGATAGGTGGAAAACATTAGGTTTTAATGCTCTGCCTTGGGAAAATACCAGTATTTCATGTTTTCTTTTGTTTAGGAAGGATTTTTGACTTCCTCAGGCCCTTCTTAGCTCTTCACCATTCTGGCCTTTCACCCCATCAAGATTTAAGGTGTTGAAGATCATACCTACCTTGTTCCATAGAATCCCCTGCAATTTTGACTTAGTTTCCAAGACCCAAATTGCCCAGCTCCTCCTGATCTGGCAAAAACACCAACAAATTCAATCAAAACCCATGAGCTACTATACCTATCATAAATCATGTCACTGATCTAGTCATCTTGTCTGAGATTCATAAGGAGAGAGCCCTCTCCCGGCCTAGTAGGACTAGCTACCAGGTTAAGCTTGGTTTGTGGTTACCCCTCCATTCACCCTGAGGTCAATCTAGGAGATAACAGAGGTCAGGGATAACACTACCCGATCCTTATAGTGAAGAACCTAATCCTTCCAAGAGTAGTCTTCTAAGGCATTAGGATTTTCTCTTAAGTTATTAATGAGTTGGGACAAATAGGGGTGGGAAAACATGATTCATGGCATGCCTCTTCAATCCAATTTGGTATGGGTAGAGAGAGTGATAAAAGGGTGCCCTCATCCCTAAATTGGCGTGATAAGGCATCAACCACTACATTTTCATGCCCATTCTTGTAAATTATCTCATAAGCATATCCCAACATTTTTTCAAGACATTTATTTTGTTGTGGCGACTATAGATGCTTGCCTAGAAAATATTTTATACTATGATGGTTAGTGAGGATTTGGAAATGTCGCCCCAATAAGTATGACTATCAATTGTTTACTAGATGTAAGATGACCATCATTTCTTTCTCATGTGTATATCGACATGGATTTTTACGACTAAGTTGTTGACTAGTGAAAGCCAATGGTTTACCTTCTTGCATTAATACTTCACTAATGCCCGTACATAAAGCCTCGCATTCAATCACAAAATATTTGGTGAAGTATGGTAAGGCCAATAATGGAGTGGAGCACATGGCCTATTTGAGAGCCAAGAAGGTTTTCTTATTTGCATCAGTCTAGAGAAATGATTTTTTCTTGAGAAGATTAGTGAGGGGTATGGAAATGTGTTCATAATTGCATACAAATTAGCGATATTAGCCCATGAGACCCAAGAATCCCCACAAACTCTTCAAGTATTTTGGTTGGGGCCAATATTGCATTTCCTAAATCATTTTCAGGTCAACCTCACTTTGTCACAACCTACAATGTGTCCCAAATAATCTAATTTTTCCATGCCAAAGGAGAACTTGGATAATTTGACAAATAATTTGGGATCTTGGAGCAATTGCATCATTTGGTCAACATATTGAAGGTGTTTGTCCCATGTTATGTTGTAGATGAGATTGTCGTCGAAAAAGACCAATACATATTTTTTGAGATATGGTTTCAGAAGGTGGTTCATGAGGCTTTCAAAGTGGATTCCGCATTATAGAGACCAAATGGCATGACCAGGAATTCATAATGGCCTTCATTATTTGGGAAGTATGTCATGGGAATGCCAATGTACTTCATGCATATTTGGTGATAGCCTGAGCGAAGGTCTAGCTTGGTAAAAAAATTGGCACCATGCAGTTCATTAAGTAGAACATCAAATACTAGATTAGGAAATTTGTTCTTGGTAGTGGGCTTGTTAAGGGTCCTAAAGTTGGGACACATGCCCCATTCTCCATATTTATTTAGAACCATGATGACTGGAGATGAATAAGGGCTAGTGCAAGGATGAATAACACCAGCTTCGAGGAGATCCTTGATTATATTTTCAATTTCATTCTTTTGTGCAAAAGGTATTGATATGAGTGGACATTTGGCAGTTGGGCACCCAGGACCAAAGGGATGATATGATCATGTTCACCCCTAGAGGGTGGGAGCTCCTTAGTTTGTCAAATACCCGTTGGTAGCGATCTAATACCTATTTCATATCAGGATGAATATGAGGAGGAGTGGCTTCAATGGGATGGATGGCATTAAATTGGGATACTACCCCATGATGGCCCTTTTTAAAAGCTTCTCCATTCGATGTGAGCTGATGATAGTAGGAGAATCTTTCTGGAGTCCCCTTAATGTATGAGTGTGGTTGTTCTTCCTAACGATCATATATAACTCCTAGAAATCCATTGTGATAGGGCCCAGTGTGCGTAACCATTCAGCACCAAAGGCAATATCACAACCACCCATTTCAATGGAAAACATGTGGGTTTTAAGGTGATAATACCCCATATGAATCTTAATATTTTCATAGTGTCCTCCACATTTCATGGTCCCCCCATAAACGATAAGGACTTGGAAATTAGCTACCCCTTGTAAAAAACAATGAACAACTTCTACTACTCTCTTATGAACAAATTTATGAGTGATTCCACTATCCATCAACACCAATATTGGTTGATGCTTAGTAAAACCTATTTGCCTGAGCTCAGTGAGATGACACAAAAAGTGAGATTCCCGATCAAAGCGGTCACACATGGATTTTGAGAACACATTCCAAGTTGGCCTCCCTGTATAACATTTTTGGTGCCACTACCACCACTGCCATCTCTCTTGGTCCAAGTAAAGGGCTCCCACATGTAGTTCAATTCCATCGTCCCAGATATTATTAAGGATGAAATATTGTTCCATTTGTGTCACCCATACTGTGAGGTTAGAGCCATCAAATTGTACATGTCCAACTTGGGTGTCTGGTGGATTGAATATTGGTGAACTCCATGGAAATGAATGTGATGGATGGATTCTCTTTCTATATGTTCATAAATACTAGGTTCTTCCCTCATGGGTTTGTGAGACCTCTTCAAGTAAGCCAATGCTTCAGTGATGTGGTTTAGGGATGCTTGGAAGGTCTCAAATTTTTTCGCAAGGACTTCGAATGTCTCCATTGCCTTCTCTGCAACCATAACACTAGCCCCGATTAAATTTTGAGCTTACTTGAGAGTAGTATGGTTGGAAAGAGGGAAAACTTAGGAGTCTAGTGACATGGGTCACTTGAAGTCGCATTGAGAAAAATTTGGGACCACCTAAAAATTAGGGGCTTACAAGTGAATGGTACCATTGTGACTAATTCATCATCTTGAATCTTATGGGCTAGGTCTCTTGTAAGCGTCCTGAAATGGACCCATATTTTGTTTTGTACTCTAAAATGAGTTATACTCCCATTTGAGCAATACTACAGTGATTGAATTCCAGAAAGCTTGATACTTCCAAATATCCTGTGAAAATTGGGTCAGGATAGTAGTAATAGAAACCCCAACAATTTAAACTGGACTATGGCCGAAAAAAACCTTACTGCACAAAGACTTTGATCTGCAATGTGAAAAATCCAACAGTTGAATTTGATCTGTACGACAGTGGTAGAAACCCAACCGTTGGATCTGATTTGGATAGTGATAGTCGAACCTCAACAACTGGATCTGATTTGGAAGAAAAGGTGGGGGTGATCTTCTGATAGATGAGGGAACTATGGTCTCAAAGGAGTTTTAGGTGCTACAAATCATAATATATAACCACTGTCCAATATGTATTTTGTCTTTTGTAATAAGTTTTATGTAATGAAGTCCAAGAGACACATATAGAATGTAAAAGGTCATATATAGATGTGAAAGGTCATATGGAATCCCATAGGTTATAGAAGTTGAAGAGTCATGAGGAAGCACAAAATTCATTGTCATTTGCTATAAATAGCTCCTCATAACTCAATAAAGGGGCTTGGATTCTCTTGTATTGCATAAGAGATAAATGATTCTTTGGAGAAGCAAGTTATGGCTTCATGTTCCACTACTAGATCTAGTGTTTCACCTATGTAACATTGTACATGGAATCTTTCATTTATAATCAAAATTTCCTTGAGACAGGACCTGTTCATGCATGTATCATGAATGTAGTAGGAATATTCTTGATATGTTTGTGGTATATGTTGGACATAATTACATACTAAGACTAATGAAATATTTAATTTCTTAGATATGGATATTGTTGAATGAGTGTTGTTATGTTTTCATGATTGATGTTTATCTTGTGAACTAATTTTTAGGTAAATCAACAATCCTTTCTGTTCACTCCCATGTCTCCCTTAGGATAATACTATTACTTCCCTAAACAAAGGATTGTCTACCTTTACCAACCGTGGAATTTTCTTGTGCATTCTACATTTGGTGTCACACAAAGCTTACAAAATTGTTGCCCTAAATAGGTGTTTGTGATATTGTGTGCATGTGTTGTAACCAAGGTATACCTCTAAAACCTTTGCAATGGTGGCTGGACCATATAGCTAGATGTGACTCCTACACTAAATGGTGTAAGGTCTAATTGGGACCTCACATAGGGGATATCCCCTGCATGTTGGCGGTATCCATCACCATCAATAAAAAATTAAGAGGAAGAATAAGAAGCCAAAGAGGAAGAGGAAGTAAAGGAAAAACCTCCACATCGAAAGACTCCCTTAAGGTATGTTCAAAAGGTTCATCCATAAAATAAACTCCTTGGTGATAAGGAGTTAGGTTTTACACTAGAAGGAAATTGATAGGCACACCATCACATTCCAATCTTTCCTTATTGTCCAGAAAAGAACCCAAGAACTTTTTTGAAGCCTGTGAAGATAAGAGTTGGGTTAGTTTTATGGCCAAAGAGCTAGACAAGACTGACAAAAATCATACATGGAAAAATGTTCCTATACTAAAAGATAATAATGTAATTGTGAGTAAGTGTGTCTCCAAGAAAAAAATAAATAAGGATGGATAGGTAGTGAGGAATAAGGCTAGATTAATATATAAAGGGTATGTACAACTGGAATGTGTTGATTTTTAAGAAACCTTTTCACATGTAGCTAGACTTGAAGCCATCAAAATGTTTTTTGCATTTGCTTGTTTTAGAAAGTTCAAATTCTATCAAATGGATCTCAAATAAGCCTCCCTAAATGGTGATTTAGAGGTATAAGTATATCTTGAATAACCAAAAGCATTTCAATTGTCAAGAAATGAAAATGATGTGTGTAGATTGAAGAAAGCACTATATGGTCTAAAGCAGGCTCTAAGGGCTTGGTGTTAGAAAATGCAATGTGGTAGCTATTAATTCCAATTTTCCTTAACCTTAATACTTGCTAGTGAAACTTATTATTCATCTTGTGTTTCTTTATTAGATATTTTCATCAAATAAATATGAAGAGAAAAAAAATCAAGACAATGGACACAAAAGTTAGGCTCCAAGCCAGTGTAAAATCCCTCCAAGGGGAAATCCCAAAAAAATATTCTCTTCTTATAGAATCTTCAAATGAGACAACAAAGACTCAAACCCTATAATAATTCCTTCTCCAAGTACTAAGTCATCCATTCCAAGAGAACTAGCTTCTAGCTATAACCTTTGACCGCAACTTCTTCCCTGTAATGGCAACCCTGTAGTTGATGCATAAACCCCAATCAAAGTTCTTTAAGAGACCTTCCTTTGAGAAAAATAGATCCTCCCAAGGTCAATGAGGTAAACAATAGAGTATTATTGCTTCCAACAAATTGATACTGCAACTCACTCTTATGTAATTGAGACTTGCAGTTTAAACCTCCTTTGTAGTTGCAAAAATCCTAGTTTTTTGCATGTGTGAGAGACAGATAAAAAAAAAAAAAAAAAACTTTTCTTCAAATTCTCGGATTCCTTTTTCCTTATAAATATTCACTCCTCCTTCCTTGACTTCCTTAGCATTAGATCATATTTTTTCTTGGAATATTGAACTTATTGATGAGTGAGTGCTAAATGACGTCGAATATGCTCCTTTATATAATCCTTCCAAGGGGTCGAACTCCTTCCTTTATACCGACTTGAAGCTTCCAAGGCTGACTTGAAATTTGGAGGTTTTGATGACTTTCTAGACTCAAAATAATTTTTTTACAGAATATATTTTTCCAAGAAGGGTCTTATAAACATGATGTTGACTCTCTCGATTCGTGACAATATATAGTATGACCTAAAAAACCCTAGAAGCATGAAGAACATGCTCTTACCTATAAGACCATAAATAAATAGCATGAAACCAATGATTTTAAAAATAATAAACCTTTTCCTTTTCTTCTTTTATTTGTTACATAAGATACATATTGAAATGAGTACAAAAACAATTATGAAGGCTAGAACTAGTTACATTTCCAACACTCCCTCTTAAATAGGGAGGTATTCATAATTATACAGCCAATACAATATCATTATCAAACTAAATAGTTCTCATAAGAAGATTTATATTGTTAAGACAACGCGAAGCATCATCACTATGACTAACACTGTCTTTGAGCCATAACTAGATAAGCTTAACTTTATTCGATAGCATTATGTTGGGAGGCTTTACATGTGATACCTCACTACCTCTGCAAGGCACATAGCCCACTCAAATGTTCACAAGGTATGTTATTTTAGGAATATTCTTATCTTGGCTTACCATTCCATAATCCCTAAAGAATATCAAACTTGCTCAACCACTCTTATCTTGGTTATTTGCCCCATCCTCAAAGTGTGTTGGTACCTTTCCTTTCTTAGATTCTTTATCCTCAAGGAAACCACAGATTCTTATCCAATTCTCCACCATTCTCTATCTATAAGCTCCATGTAGACTTATGAATAAGCCTTGGTCAAGTGTGTGACACACGAGGAAGAGAATGCACATGTGATGTCCAATATCACTCCCTTTCAACCAGAGAGGATATCCCTATTCTTATTTTGATTAGAGAATATATCAATTTTGCTATTTTAGGAGACTCCTTTTCTCCTTCTCAAAATCAAAATAGATTCTAGATTTCCTTTCAATTTTGGAAGTCAACACCATAATCCTTATAACTTGTCTTTATAAGAGTATCAACAATTTTTTCTTCATAGCTTCATGGATCCCTATTTTCTTTGCATCGCTTGTATTAATCTTTCTTCCTTTCGAGGTATCATGGAGCCATTTTCACTCTTCAGTATTGTGAGAGGATCCAATCCATCTCTCTTTCTCATCACTTTCATCTTGTCATCATAGATGAAGGCTTTATATTTCACCTTTCCAAACTTCAAGCTGATCATAGATTTTGTATGAAAGTGATATCCCTTGTTGACCTTTAGGTTATCTTCTTGCACTGTCACCTATCAATCTTGAGATGAATATATCTTAAATTCATAATTTCAAGGTATCCTATGTTGAGCTTACCTTACATTCTTCATATATACCTGTAATATCTGGTAGAAAAATAATTTGTTAACTAGATAAAAACGAATATAAAATTAGACTTACCTCAACATGATGACCTTTTCTTCCAATCAACATCCTCATGGTCCATCTCCATATGAATCTTCCTTCATGCATTAGAGTTCCCAAGGATCGAACTTGATTACCACGTTAGAACTTTTCTTATGGAGATTATATTGGTTGTTAAAAATTATTCTACACAATCTAGAGAAAGTCTTAATTCTTTATTTATCCTTGATTAAGTGAAATTATTCCTTTTTAAATATCACATAATCATACAAAGCATGTTACAAGATTTTTCACACATGAATCTTATCCAAGAGTTGCTTTCAATATGAATTCTTGTGCTTCTTATTCCATCATCTAGTTATATGTCTCATAATGATTCTACAACTTGGCCCATTTCATTCTTTCATCCCTTCAAAAGTATTGTTTTCATACTATATGGAATGTATACTAACCATGTCATGATAATGCTTCTTCTAAGAACCTTCAGAAAATGATGGTCCTTATAGGATCGTGATGATCAACCTAAGAAATATGACTGTCTCTAACATAATATTAAATAATGCCTAGATGAACAATATGCAAGATGGTCTATCTATATATCTTTAAAGACTAGATTATTTCTACAAAGAAACTCACTTAAGTAGACTCTAAATATGCTACTATCACATGTTTTTATTTATGATGTTATACAAAATCAAGAATAAACTACAATGTATACTATACTAAAGGAAATACCAATAATTATAAAGACCTGACAGGTAGGATGCCTCCTTTAATAGTAAATATCTTTCACATCTTCTTTCTTGAGCTTCTTCTTAGGTTATCCCATTTCCTCAACTATGTAAGTCTCACTTCTTTCCTTTATTTTTTTGTTATGTTGGCTTGGAAAGTCCCTCTTAAAGTGTCCATATTCATTTCACTTAAAGCATTGAACCTTGGACATATATTTATTCTTGGACTTCCCAAAATCCCCCTTCAACTTCTTGACTCTAGCTATAAAGGATTGAGACTATTCCCCTGATCCAATGTCATCCTTTTCCTTGATTGTAGTTTCTTCTAAGATACACTGAACCTACAAATCATCAAAAGGAGTTGAGATTTTCTTAGAGTAGATGCTTTTTGAAATGCTACTCCATTCTAGTGTCAATGAATTTAGTACACATATGGTCATTTACGAATCATAAATTGTTTCTCCAAGACCTTGTAGCTGATCTCTTATTTGACATATCTTAATTAGAAAGGATTGTAGAAAACCTGATTTAGGTTAACTCGATAATTCAATATAAATCAAAGCAAAATACTATAACCTACTTCTACTATCAATTTATGGAAGCGTAAAGATCGAGCTAAACAATATAATTAGAAGAAGAAGAATCAATCGCACAATACACATGAAAATACTTTAGGGAAAGCCTCAGCTAAAAACCCCACACTATTGAATTATCATACATGGTGGAAATACATAGGAATTATACAAAGCCTTAGCTCCCACAACTAGCCAGCTCTCAGTACAATCCTCACAGATGCTCACAAGCAATATTGGCTTTTCTCTAGCCTTCCTCTCTAGCCTCCAGGCTCCTATTTCCTTACAATGTTCCATTTGGATGATTATCCTTCAACCAAGTGGAAAACCTCCTCCAAAACTGCGCAATCCTCAAGGATAAATCCTTGGCTGCATGCATGAGTTTTCTCCATGAGGAAACACATGCAACTGATAGTACACTATCCTTGAATATTAATCTCAACTGGGTCTTTCTCAGAATAGACATGCATGAGTTTTTGATGAGGGAATCTTTAGTTAACTGGAGTAGCATTAGTTGAGTGCATTAATGCATCAACTAACTGTTAACTCAATATTAATTCCTCAAACCATTTGGAACTAATTTAACTGGACTTATATTAGTAAAATGAGTTAACTAATTACATCTCAAATATAACTCAATCTTATCTCCTTAATTTAAGGGATAACTCTTGCATGACTTCATGAAGACTTCTAACTTGAATTTCTCCCACTAATTAATTCAAAATAGATTAATTAATTATTTCCAAGTAGTTGTTAAGACTATATTTGATTTTAATTCACAATTTAATTCAAGGACAAATTAAATTGGAATATTCTTGTTGCCATATTTCAACACTCCCTCTCAACAAGAAAGGGATTATCTGCTACCCCGATCCTGTCTCTATGGAACTCGAATTTACACTTTGACATTGCCTTTGTCAAAATGTCAGCATCTTGCTCCTTTGTTGAAATATACTGCAGCAACATGATCCTCCTTTCTACATAGCTATGAGATAATGATATCGGATGTCGATGTGCTTGGAACTATCATGAAATATTGGATTCTTAGAGAGTTTGATACAACTTTGATTATCACAATAGATCATAGTTGGATCATCCTCTGATCAAACAATCCAACTAGGATTTTACACATCTAGATGGCCTCACATGCTACTTGACTTGTAGCCATGTATTCTGCCTCAGCCGAGCTGAGTGAAACCAACCTTTTTTTTTGTTGTACCAAGAAAATACCACTGACCCAAGGTTGAAAATCCCTCTTCATGTGCTCTTCTGATCTAATTGACTCCGTGCCCAATCTGCATTAATGAAGCCTTGTAGCTTCACTCCCTTTGTCTATTTGTACCATAATCCATACTAAGATGTGCCTCTGAGGTATCTCAATACATGTTGTGCCGCCTTCCGAAACATCTTGGTAGGCTAAACCATCGCTTGACTCAGCTAGTTCACTGCATAGCACAAGTCTGTTCATGTGTTCACTAAGTACATCAGTGAACCCAGAAGTTTCCTGTACACAATAGCCTCTACCACTTCCCTTGATGTAGCAACCCCCTTCCTCCAGTTACCTACTAGAAGAGTCTGCATAGGCTTGTACTTCTCCATGTGGAATCTCCTAAGTATCTCATTGGCATACTTGCCCTGAGACACAAACAACTTCCCATCCTTCTGCCACACTTCCATGCCAAAGAAGTAATGCATAAGACCCATGTCTTTCATCTCGAATTCTCTTGCAAGGTCCTCCTTGCAAGATACGATCAACTAATCATCACCAGTCAATATGAGATCATCAACATAAAGTATGACGATCAACAACTTACCTTTCACCATGATGTTGTACAGGTTCACATCCGCTTCACTCTTTATGAAGCCCAAATTGGTGAAGTAGTTGTTTATCATGGTGTACCAAGCATGAGGTTCTTGCTTCAGCCTTTACAACACTCTCTTGAGTTGGAACACATGCTACTCATGATCGAAGGTCTCAAAACCTTCTGGCTGCTCGACGTACACCTCTTCCTTAATCTGGCCATTGAGGAATGCAATCTTCACATCCATCTGATGGATATTCCAACCCATCTGTGCTAATAGTGCCAACATAGATTTGATAGATGAGTACCTCATGATAGGAGAAAAAGTCTCATGATAGTCAATCCCCTCGACATGTGAAAAGCATGGGCAACAAACATTTCCTTATGCTTCTCCACACTACCATCAACAGCTTGCTTTACCTTGTAAAGCCAACGGGAACTACAACTAACTTGTTATCCAGTCTTGGAACCACGTCCCAAATACTGTTGTGAGATATGGGTTCATACTCCTCCACCATAGCATCAACCCAAATCAACTACTGCATTGCTTCCTCAAATGAAGATGGCTCGGTCTCAACACATTCCCTCGCAAGGGCTATGTATCCCGTGTACCTCTCAGGTGACCTCCTTTGTCTGCGCTTAGAAGATGGTGCTCCCACATTCTCTCTCGCATCCTCCAACAATCTGTCATCTTCTTTTGTGCGCTTCTGTCCATCTCCGGAAGACTCTACTTGAGTGGATGTCTCCACTCTTGGAACCTCTACATGTGTCTGCTCCACATCAGTCTGATGCTCCTCCTCCTTAAGAACCAACAATTCCTCCATAGCCTGTAGTTGGAGCTCCCTCTAAAGGGAAACTCACATGGCCTTTTACTCATCAAACTTGAGACCTTTGCGAACCATTGTCCTCCGACTGGTAGGCAAGTACACTCGATAGTTATCAGGTGTAAGAGTGTACCCCACAAATATACCCAACTTTGCGGTCAGCTCAAGGTTCTTCCATGCATCCTTTGTCACATGGAAATATACCGATGAGCCAATGATCCTAAAGTGACTCACATTCGGTCTCTTACCGGAGAAAGCT
>APFE031650856.1:57766-113948 GCA_000404065.3 Pinus taeda | reverse complement strand
CAGGAGTCATTTCATGGGCTTCTAAGAAGCAGTCCATTGTAGCATTGTCTACAGCAGAGGCTGAATATGTGGCAACTACAGCAGCAGCATGTCAAGCAGTTTGGATGAGAAGGATGTTGAGGAGCTTAGGCCAAGAGCAGGCAAAAGCGACAGTGATTTTTTGTGACAATAGCTCAGCTATTGCATTGTCAAAGAACTCAGTGTTTCATAAGAGAACGAAACACATTGATACAAGGTTTCACTACATCAGAGAATTGGTGAACAATGGAGAAATTGTCCTAGAACATTGCAGGACTCATGAACAGGTTGTAGACATCTTGACAAAGCCATTGGATCAGAAAAGCTTTGAATTTTTTGAGGAAGTGTTTGGGTATGACCGAATGCCCAGCAGTTGAAATTAAAGGGGAGTGTTAAATTTATAATTTCAACCGTGCGGGAAACCACCCAACAATACCATAAACCACCCTCAACCATATCGCACCCTTTTTGTCAAAGAAGGTTTCCGTACGAAGGGGCTCCGATGAAATATGGAGCAGACACGTGGATTGGGGTGAAATCACCCCCTGACATTTATCAGATGATAAATGTCGGTCAAAACTTGTAGCCCGATATGCGTCTGATTTAGTTCTTCATTGTCCGCCGTTCGATCGTAAGGAAGGTGCATACGGGGTCAGCTGAAATTAAATGTTGCGTGGAGTAATGTTATTGCCCATACTCTAATGTTAATGTTATGACATGTTTTAGGTAATGCATTTATTTTTTTTACGGCAAGTAATATCTGTGTTATACAGAAGTATGGGGCTATGTAACTTTTATTAAATTACATACGAATTGTATGAATTTTTTTTTATGTGCGTTGACTCCAAGTTGCTATACACGGGGAGAAAATAGAACAGGGTTTTATGCAGCAGCTAATGACTTCGAGTTTTGTTTTAAGTGTATTGCATACGGGGAGGAGTTGTAGTGAGTTCGCAGCAGCGAATGGAAACCAGAAGAAAGCATAGAAGAGTGAATGAATTTTTGTTTGGGTTGTAATGTAATGTCAGGTATTGAGTTGCAGTGAGTTCGCAGCAGCGAATGGAAACCAGAAGAAAGCACAGAAGAGTGAATGAATTTTTGTTTGGGTTGTAATGTAATGTCAGGTATTTGGCATGAAACGCAGTAGCGTAAATTTTTCCTTGTAATGTAAGAAGTAAAAAGAATGCACAACAGTGCAGGAGAAGGCAGTGAAGTGAATGAAGAAAACTAGGGGTAGTTTGTTTCAAAACCATGAATTGTTTCACACAGCAGTGAAAAGGTAAATTTGTAAATCCCTGTAATTTTTGTTTTCACACAGCAATGAATGTAAATGAAATATTTACACATAGTGGTGTAAAATTTCAAAGGAGACAGAGTAATTTCTTTTGTAATGTTTTGGTGAATCCCTCTGAGTGAAAGAGGATGAATATGTCTCAGTGAATTTATTCTAATGAATGGTAATCTTTTATGGTGGTGCAATACTCTGTTCTGAGTAATTTTTTTTTAAAAGACTTCTCTGTGCAAAAAGATCCTGGTGTAAAGAAAACAGAGCATTGCCTCTGTGTTTTATTTTGTGTTTTTGGGATTTTCCCCTTAAAAATCTCCAACATAAACATGGATAGATATTAATTCAGGTCGTTATCAAAATCTTTCTATCAAAATTTTATATTTTAATATTAATAAAAAATTATAATTTTTTTTACAAAAATAAAGCTAAATTTTAGATTTTTGTGATCCATATTGTAAATGAGAATGCATTTGATATTAATCACATCATTAGGATAGGATTTGGTCTACTTTTTAAACCAACTAATGTGGTTTATCCTCACCACAAAGGTGAAAAAATCCATCAATCCAAAAGAATAAATACCAAAGATACATGAGGGTCAAAGTTAGCCATTAAGAATGTTAGCCATTAAGAATTAGCCCTTAGTAATTAGTTATTGAATTAATTAAAATAAAAATTAGTTATAAACTAGTTGTTGTAAATTGGCTTATAATTATATATAAAAATTAATAAATTTAAATCAAAATATAAAATTATAAAGTCAATAAATCATAAGAGGTCAAATTGTATAGAGTAATCATAAGATTAATATTTTATTATTAATAAATTAAATAATTTTTTAATTTTATATAAAGAAATTAATAATCAAATAATAAAAAATTTAAATTAAAATAATAAAATAAAAATGAGGATGACATTAAAATGAATAAAATAAAGTAATTAAAAAATATAAGTAAATTTTACTCAATAACTAATTAATTAAAAAAAGAAAATAACACAGGGGAATTAAGAAGACATGGTCGGAATCTAGCTCCTACTTAATTTCCAACCATCATGCTTATTAAGATTGATTGCGTGCTTCTCAATCTCAATATCCTCTCTTAGTTTCCTATGGTGGAAGTGATCAACGCTTGCAATGACCCTTGCATCATCAATGCAGACATGAAGCTTATATTTCTCTGCATGTTCAGCTAGAGTTGATGAGTGAGAGCGGTTGTGCCTAATGTTTGCTGCATGTTCCTAGATTGTTTTGTTAATGGAGCAGCGAGTCTTTGCAATATAAGGAATCCCACATGAACAAGGGATCGAGTAGACCCTTTTTATGCCTTTAAGGTCTATAGGGTCCTCAACAAATTTGAGAGAATTTATAATGGTATTAAGCGGTTTGAATGAAACATAGACTTTATTCTTTTTAAGAATATGGGCAATCCTGTCAGTGGGCCCTTGGATAAACGGGAATTGTATCTTAGAGATATGAATCAAGAGAAGGCTTAACCCTAGAATCTTTAGTGGCTCTTTGAAAAGACCCGAGGCCTTGATTATAGCCATTATTTTCAAAAACTTTTAGAAGATGATATTTTTCCTCCTCTAGGTGTTTTTCATAAGAAATTCTTAAAGCATGAGTGGCAAGAGTGCTCATGACTTTGAATTTTTGCACCGGAAAATGATGAGAACTCGATTGAAGATATTTTCCATGTGAGTTTTTTTTGAGAAAGAATTTGTGAGAAATGGAACCATCATTCATTCTAGAGAGAAGGATGTCAAGGAAAGGAGGACACCCATTTACCTCAACATCCATCACGAATTTGATGGATTCTTATTTGGAATTAAGGTGGCTAAGAAACAAATCCAATTTCTCATGAACATGGGCTCAAATGACACAATTATCGTCAACAAACCTCTTCCATTTTTTAGGGTGAAATTGAGCAGAGGCTAAGGTCTTAATCTCAAAATATTCCACGAATAAGTTAGCAACTATAGGTCATAGAGGAGAACCTATCGCTACCCCATAGGTCTATTCAAATATCTCGCCTTGGAAATTGAAGAAAGTATAGGTGAGGTATAGGTCAACCAATTTGGCAGTGTCATTATCGGTAATCCAATTTATGACATTAAATAAGGATTTTGGTATAAAGGGAAACAACGTCAAAACTGACTCACAAATCCCCTGGGTCCAAATTAATATCCTTCCATTCTTTAAAAAAGGAAGTAGAGTCCATAACAAAGGAATGAGTGGGACCAATAAGAGGTTTGAGCCTTTGAGCCAAGAATTTTGTGAGAAGATACGTATGCCCACCTATTGTGTTAACAATAGGTCTCGAGGGGACCCTAGCCTTATGAATCTTTGGAAGGCCATAAATTTTAGGGCTAAGGCGATTACTTTCAACAATGTTTTTACAAAGAGCTTTAAGGGAATTAATCGAATTAATGATAGTCATGATTTCTTTATTAAATTTTTAAATGAGATTGTTATTGAGCTTGATTTAACTACCACTATTATAAAGATAGTCTATCATCTTGTTAACATAGTCAGATTTATCAAGAATGACTAGGACTCCACCTTTGTCAGCCTTAAGGATGACAATGTCAGGGTTATCCTTCAAGGCTTTAAGGGCAAGATATTCATCTTTGATAATATTTTTTTTGGGAGGCTTAGCCTTCCTAAGAATGAAAACACAATCTCGCCTAATAACTTCCTTAACATTATGAGGAAGGTCCCTGATACCGAATTCGATGTTACAAATAATGTCATTTATGAGAATATAATATATATATTATCTATATATATATATCATATATCTATATATATATATATAAATTATATTATATATAATATAATTATATATAATATATAATATATATATATATATATATAATATTACAAATACTTTGATAAGATATGTTAGATATATCTTATTAAATTTTTATTTATTATAAAATAATAACATATGAGTTAAATATTATAATTTAAAATATTGTAATAAGCTTTTTAATTTTGTATATTCATATTTACTTTACCATGGAGATTATTCATTTGTAAATAGGCATTGTTATCATGGGCCAATATCATGGCTTATGAGTACCACATGCCAAAAAACCCACAACTCATTTCACAGTGAAAGTATGTGTTAAACATATATACATTTTTAAAAAGTTAACAAATTATTAATCATAGAGCTTCCAACCACATTGTTACGATACTATGGGCCAATACGATGGCTTATTCATACCACATATCCAAAAAAATCATGATTCAAGTTCAAAGGTAGATGTTCATATGATATTTCTTTTAATTAATCAATTTAATTAAAACAATAGAAATTTGATCAGCCATGAAGTGTAAACCACTTGGTTTTCTTGGGGTTTAGTCCTTGTCAGCTCATAGGTTCAAACCTTATGGGAAGGAGTTGCGAGTGAAATTCCACTTAGAAAAAAAAATTCTCTACTATCCAACCAATAATTATATCCATGGATTACTATGAATTACTACATTCCGGCTTAAATTAATCCAACCAATAATTATATCCATGAATTACTATGAATTACTACATTCAGGCTTAAATTAAGGATCAATACCTGTTTGTTTATGATTAAATGATATGAACTTAAAATAATTGATACTTTTAATAATTTATTTTGTCCATTTTCTTCTTAGAACCCCTCAAGACAAAGATATAAGTTTGGTTAGATAGAGTGGGGTTGGTCACTTCCTTATAATACCTTCACTTCCTTCTCCCCTCTAACTTTTTATTTTCCCACAATTTATCTTTAAATTTGGAAGTAATCTCTTAAAATGTTAAATTTTTTACCATTATGGATAACTTAGCAATATGTTACATAGATATCAAGTTTACCAACATTTATATTCTTCCATATATGATTGCATAAAACAAATGCATAGTTAGGTGGTGCATGTTACTAATAATAAATGATTAACTATTGCTTTACATTTATATATAATATTAATAGAATGAACATCTATAATGAATCAATATCATTAACAATAGATGTACACAATTTTCAACATTTCATGAACACATGAACTAAAGAGGTACACTCATTAGTTAGGTAAAACCTTTTAGTAACCACTTTAACTCATTTTATTCATGCAAATTTGCATAATTATTACGATTGGGTCCCTTACCTCTTCTCAACTATAAATTATCTATGTTGCTAGGTCATTGCAATGTGGCCTATTGTCTGTTTCCATATATTCTCTATCCTTTGAACGCCCCTTCTTCCCTCATGCTCACTTGCTTTTATCTTCATGTAAATATTAACTATGAGGTCTTAGTTGTTTAAATATGGTAATTACTCCTTTTTAGTTACACATGTCACTTCATATGCATGTAGAGAGTCACAATTCAACTATTTTTTGAGAAAAACCTTAGTATGCATGTTTCTTATTATTAGAAAATCAAGATCCTTTAATGTATTTATTTATTTATATCTACTTAAATCTCTATCATGAAGCAATTTAATGATTTAGGTTAGCTTCCTTGTGTAATTCATGTGAGTGATGTGTACGTGATTATTTAGCTATAGCTAGAAGTTACTGTGTCTTCTATTGATTAGAATTTTATTAGATTTAATGTTTTGTGAGGTTTTTGGGAGGAAATATGTTACCACAATGAGTAGTGAGAAACCATAGTTGCTTCCATCACGATCTAGAATCCATGTTATAATCCATTTCCTTTTTCCTTGGCATTGTTCACTATGAGAACCACCACATTTACCCTTTCCAAGGCATAGTGTAGTGCAATGAGGTTTTTGGAGAAGCTCCATCAAAGCCTCAGAGTCCAACCATTCTTGGACCTATCATGATTTATCACCTAAGAGATTTATCAACATGAATTTCTTTAACATCAATTGTGTGCTACCACTTCATTATTTCTCTAGCAAAAATTATGAATTATGGTTATTAAGATAAGAACTAGATTATATGTATAAGATCTATAAGATATTGTGTTGAGTGGGTTTGAATAATCGCAAAATTAGGTAGGTTATAAAGCCATGATTTAAGATAAGCAGGATAACTTAGAGTAAATAAGAAGAATGATGCAACAACATTGTTTCTAATTAAAAAAGGCTTGGATGAAAGCATTCTTCCTATTATTGTAGCAACAAGTAGGTCTGTAGAAGAACTAGATATTTTGGAGATGGAACCGCAACAAAAATCAACCTAAAGATGAATCATATATCTTTCTAGTCATCGATGAAGAAATTGTTGTTAAAAGAGAACTATAGGATCTTGATATTGTAGAAAAAATTAGAGATGATGTGGGAGAGCCTCATGAATTGAAAGAAGATAAATAAAACACGGAGACAACAATTATACTAAAAATTATATACAAATTTTTCAAAATTGTGGAAGTAAAAGGTAAGTTTGTATGAGATGTAGAGCATGAGCATGTTGAAGAAAATGAATCCCACTATGTATATATACATATGGATGACTAAATTGAAGTTGAAGCTGAACTTAAAATTACCTTCGCAATAGTTGCAATCTGTGAGGAGAATGGGGTAATGAAAGTTGAATTTGATTATGAAGTTGAATTAATTTATTCAAGAGTGACTTGCAAAACTAAATTATGATTAAGATGAAAGAAAATATAATATACTTGTCATATTCAAAATTGAGTGAAGTGTAGAGAAATAAAGAAATAATCAATGTTATTAGAGTTGTTTTGGTAATGGAAGAATATATGAAAGAAAACAAAGATGTTGTGCTTGATATTATAGAAGTTTATAGAAATATTTGGTGATCAATATTGAAAGCAAAGTATATGTGAAAGAAGAATGAGACAAAGAAGATGAGAAAATATTAAAGAATAAGACTAGAATAAAGCTAAATCTGAAGAAGAAAAAAGTTACGTAAAATGTAAAATTTGGAGGAAAAGGAAGAAAAAAATTATAAAACATAATGATGAAGATAAGATGCATTGGAATGTATAAAGAAAGGAAGTAAAACATATTTTTTTAATTTATTTCAAATTTCTGTAAGTTTAGTTAAGACCTAGACCAACAAATAATCATCTTATGATTGTAAGCCCATAGAGGCATTGCAAATTGTCAGTGTTAGAATTGTTAGTGGTTGTAATTAGGGGGAGTGTTGTGATATATGAAATAGAGATGTATGCACATGTTAGAGAGTATTAGTTCAATGATATGTAGAGAAGAGTCTGGGTAATTTATTTTATTATTAAAAATAAAAGGTTTTTCTAGAGGATGTCTCAAGAAGATTTTTTTTTTCTATTTAATTCACCCTCATGAAGAAATTGAATGATAAAGGTTGTGAGTTATGACTCTATTGCGTAATTTGTTTGAATGTTGTGTATGTGATTATTCTATTGTATATATTTTTTCTCATCTAGACATCATTAGTTACTCATCAAATTTCTTAAATTAACTTCACAATTTTTTTAGCACAATACTTTTCTATTGACTTGATAACTTCCATATTTTTTCATTTTATCTTCAATCCATATTTTTCTTGAGTGTATTCTCTCAATATACATGCCCTCATTAAACATGAATGCTTTGATATTATCTATCTAAAGATTATGCCAAGTCCTCTTGTATCATCCTCTTATATATCTTGAGATCTGCATGAAAACATGTTGGTATCAATAAATAAATGCACATGTTCTTAAGTATGCACATAATTGTTAATGTACGCTTTGAAATTATACATGCTCTAGCTTTTAGAATACCTTCAACTCCTCAAAATTTCTTCTACATGTGTCCTCCAAAGGCATATATTTTCAAATTGACCTCAATTCTCTTGCATCGAATTTCCCTCATTGAAAATCATGCCCTCATGCTTTGGGTTCCTAATTGAAATCTTATTTGTTTCTTCATTAATGTTGAATCTAAATCATTGTTCTTATTTCTTGCATGAAAATTATGTGCATTATCTCTATAAGCCACATAATTTCTGCAATCAAAATGACTAAGTATTTTTAGAGATTGAATTGTGGTTTCTATAACAATTTCTAATTCCTTCAATGTAGCAAATATCATTTTTCTAAAACCATAAAACCCACAATCCTAATATTTCTACATGTTACACCTTCCCTTTCCGGTTTTAAGAAAGTGGAATCTTCCTTTCCTCTTAGCTCAAGGAAAAATATTTCTTCAAACACCATTTTCTTTCTTCATACTTCCATCTTCCCTTCCCCAATGTTGAACCAGTGTTGAGAACATTTAGTGTAGGGAGAATAGCCACAACATTATTAATTCATTTACCTTATTAATAGAAAACAATGGATATATCATCTAATTTGAATCTACATCAACAACCATATATATATATATATATATAGAGTTGAACATATCATAAACACACAAATTAAAGTGGAAACATTATTAGTTTGAAAAAATCATGAGTTGGAGGCTCTGTCCCATTTTGTTAATTAAATTACACATAATTCTTACACTTTAACTCTTTGTCTCTCCTCAATTATTGCATTTATGGTCTATCATGTTAAAGGCCATAGAAAGCTAACTTCTTGTCTCATTATCTCACATCTATCTAATATGCATCTATTTTTCCTTCATGTTCACTTCCTTTTAAGCATTTATTCTTCCTTCTTGTTGACTTGCTTTTATTTTGGAATAAAATTGGAGGCACCAAGAAAATTGTTTCTAAATGTAAAGTAAGGAAGGATATTGATAGATTTCTAGTTAACATAAGATATGATTATCTAAAAAGGAAGAATTCATGTGCTAATAGTGCAAAAAATAGCTTGATCATTGAGATAGAGATGGAGAAAGATACCCAATAAATAAAAATTCATTGAAAAGTTATTTAAGCTAAGACTACAGGAAGAATTGGAGGAGAAAATGCGTGAAAGCAAATAACACTTGACATAGGATGATATAGAAAACAAAAATATGCAATAAACCAAAGGAGGCGTGGAAAAAATTGTTATTCTTAATTGGTGAAATTTTTGAGATAAAACTTGAGTAACACTTTAACGTGGATTATGGAATAAATATGAAAATTAGACAAATATGAGGATTCCAATTCAAAGTAAAGGGTAGTGATATTTGAAGTACACTAAAATTTTGCGAACAAATTATTGTAGAAAGAAACATATGATTAAAAAAAATGAAAATTATCAACTTATCATCGTTTATTAGTTTAATGTCTTAAAAGATGATTCACAAAACAATGTTATTTAACACAATGATTAGATCTATACATGGTTATCATGTTTTGTGTACAATATATAATCCCTATCTACATCTTTCTTTTATTTTGACAATCTCTTATTTTTATTTTATTTTAATGTACAATATAATAATCCCTATCTATATCCTTCTTTTATTTTGACAATCTCTTTATTTTATACTTTTAAATTTTACAAAATTGTGAGTTTCATATACCACTTCTCATTGGAGTTTAAGATACATAATAAGACAATTGAGACCCCATGACAAAATATAAAACATCTATCATTTTTCATTGAAATAAATGTTTTAGATAATAATGAGATTTATGTGCTTATATGTTATTCAATTATGTTATTTATGGAAGATATTCTAATTAAAACTTATTAAAAGCAATGATAGTAGTAAATGAAAATTTAGTAGTGCTTCCATTCCCATTTTAATATTTGGCAAGTTTTCATGGGAAGTATTAGTTACTTAAAAACAAAAAAAAATTATAAAAAATATATTTTATAAATATTATTTATTTAAATATATTTGAAAAATAAGAAATTAAGACAACGATAATAATATTAAATGTTTTTTAAAAAATTATAATAATCTATTTAAATTGATGTAAAACAATACATTAAATCAATAAAAAAAATACATAACCTTCAATAATTGAAACTATCCATTCCCACTTAAGTAGTAATAATTTTTACGTAAATTATTATGAATAAAATGCTACTTTTATTATAATTAATTTTTTTTTAAAATTAATATATAATTAAATCTTTTATGATCCAAACACTTTATGCCTTATACTTTACTTCTGAATACATGGGGAAAACTCTTAATGATGATTAGAAAACAATCAATTAAAATATTTTTTAATATTTATTTAATTCTGAAAAAAAAATCAACAAAACAAATTAAAGTACAAAAGTTTAAAGAAAATTAAAATACCATTAATATGTTATAAATGGAAATTCATATATTATTAATTTATTATATTAATTTTTCAAAAATTTATAAAAAAAAGATGATTTCAAAAATATATATATAACTGCATTTTGCTCACAGTAACGTAGAATGATCTCACTTCACGATTGACAAACATATTTGTATTTTAACTTTCACTTTAATCAAAATAATGTAGATGCCCTTCTCTGAAGGGTATTGAAGTCCCATGAAACCCTCAAATTTGATCCTATCATCAACCAAATAAGATATTTCAGCCAGATGTAAAGTTACAATGAAGATATTTCATATGCCTACTCTTCTCAGGGGGCCGGGTTGTACAAATAAAATAAACCCAGTAATGAGTAATGTGTGACCAGAATTGTAGAACTAAATCAAGTTGGCAACTATTAGACCTTAACATTTTTCATGTCATAGGTGATAATCGAAACTCCACATCATTGAAATATGAAAGCATGAAGAATCTTCTGTCTCTTCTTTGGACCGTAGCCAAATTCTCACATACCCATTTTAGCAAAATGCAAAGTCAAAAAATATATGAATTACTTAGAAGTTTGCTTTGATAAATATTCAGACTACGTATACAATACTTGAAATAGGCTACGGCATAGTACATACAGTAGAAAACTCTAATCCATAGAGGCTATACCTGTACATATAATATATTAGCCTTATACCTAGGGCCTTCATTATCATGCCATTCCTTGAAGCTCTAGCTAACAAGTCATCAATTAACATATACATAAGATTACGAAACAATTTGTATATACCTAAGATTACGAAATATCATATTAGTAGTTACAATGCATCTGATTTCAGAATATCTCCGATTATCTCTGGCCATTACAAATATAAATCCATGTACAGAAATAACGGTTTTTTCTCCTCGAATGCATCTTATTAGGAGTGATTTTCTAGTCCAATGGCTTCGATCTCTTTTTCTGTTAACCACATGACAACAAAGACGGTAAATAAGAATCGATTGACAACAAAGACGGTAAATAAGAATTATTTGAAGGGATGGCCTACTTAGCAGTAAGGTTTATAGGTAAGATTCAAAGTGATTCAATATTCCTCGAAAAAAAGAACAGCGAGAGAGGACGAAAAACTAGATGGAAAAGAACAACTATGATGCTTTAGAATGGAGAAAAAGCACCCTGCTCTGCGATGTATACCTACATATCACAAATTTTATTGAAAGATTTTACAGAATACTTAGTCACTGTCCTCTTCTAATATTAGCATAGCTTACTCAAAGGAGTGAAGTCCATTTGTGCAGTAGCAACATTAGCTGGAACTAAAGCGATTTCTGAGTGGTTGTCTTCTGGCTCCAACTTAGGGTTAGAATGAGGTAAAGAAAAGGGCAGTGAGATTGATCTCGCAGAAGAGGATGAATGGGCAGGAATAACGGGAAGATTCTCGCAATTGCAGATTTCGATCATGTAACCATCAGGATCATGGAAGAAAATTTGGTCCACGTACAATCCTCCATCCTCCACAACACGTTTTTTATATTTTATATCCATTTCTTGCAGTCCTTTTTCCACTAAAAACATATCTGGGCACTGCAAGTAAAAAACAACAACAATGATAAACATATCTGGGCACTGCAAGTAAAAAAACAACAACAGTGATAAGCACACTATAACCCGAAGTACATCGCGCAAGAATAATAATAATCTCTTAAAGTTAACGGTGGGACTTTAAAGTTAACCTGAAAAGAGATATGGTTATCTCTGGGATCGATCTCAGTTCTTTTAGGCAGATCGTCCAAAGACTTGCACTGCAAGAGATGTATTCCCACACCATAATTGAATAACCTGGATCGCAGTAGTACGTTAGATACTCATAACCAATATCTATGTATTATATTATATTATATGCAAAGGGTGGATTTTCATTATGTTGATGCAAATTATATCTTACCAGGCTCCTACAAAATCGAATGAAGACGGCCTTCTTACAAGCTGGAATCCAAGAACATTCACGTAGAATTCAGTGGAAGCCGTCACAGATTTGCAAAGGAGTGAAACGTGATTGAGAGATAACACAGGTAAAGGTCGGGGACATGGAATCTGTTCTTCCTTCGACATCTTGCCCGCCATCGTGTTGGTGTTACTGACAAGGTTCTAAACAAAATTGATTGGCAACAACTTCCACAAACTGATTACACTCTTCTTCTTCTGATCTTTTTATAAAATAAGCGCCTGGTAAATAATCCTGTATTACAGCATTACATTACAGATACCGTACAACGGTAATTGAAAATATTGGTAAAAGGACAACCACGTAGGTTGGATATTTATTCGGAAGTCGTTGTACAGCTAAACCATTTTGGTGGATTACCATGCCCCTTAATTCAAGCCATCTCTATTCGCGACATTCGCGCTAGATGGCTCTCCACATCAGCAATCCATGATGGTTATGTTAAACCATGAAACATTAAGAATTTAATAGGTTTCTTGAGTCTTTTGGTACCTTGCTGTACATTGAATGTGCCTTATTCAAGGCATTCCACGCTATATTATATAGCTAACTAGGGTTTTATTTCCTGGCTATGGTTTTCTTTTCTTGGTCTTTCATAGGGCTATTTATCCCCTCCCTGTAAATCTTCGCTTTGGGGTCACGATGGCACAATCCTCGGTGGCCCCTCTTACAAAAGATAGCCACCCCCCGTAAGTCTTCGCTTTCGTGTTGCCATGGCACAATCCTCGTGAGGCTCACGCCACCTCCTAAAAAAAATTGTAACAAAAGATATTGGGCATAGGGCTAAGGAGAGGCACCACCTCTTCTCTCCAACAAAAAACAATGGTCTTGTAGAATTGGATGTGGCTGGTAAAGCGAAACCACCAATGGGTGTTTATTGGAAAAATCAAAATCAAGGGCTATGTTTACCCAAAGTATGTTAAGGTATGAAGTCTAAAATTCGATATGGCATTCTAGAAGATTGTAAGACAACATCATAATACGTAATTTTATAGGGGTGTGGCCCATAAAAAGGTGTGTGATGGCTTGGATTCAAAACAAGTAGCAAGTCCCAATTATATAATATAAAAAAGTAGTAAGTATTTCAAACGGGATTTAATTAAAAGAAGTGATCATTGTCACAATCTTTCCAATAAATATATAAATGTAGATTTATTATTATTTTAGTTGGAAATCTTGAATTAAATAATAAAATTTAATTACTTCTCTCCCAATATAAATTGCTTATTAACATAATTCACTACTTCTTGCATTTTTAAACACTGTTGTAACATGTGGATTAATTTCCTTTTTGGTGCACAATCTAGTCCTTGTAGGACAATATGGTGTAGTGGCCCAACCCCAAAAGATCATTACCACAAACTAAGAATAACATAGAAGATGAAAGGTTGTACAAACCAACATATTTTTCAAACAATTAATCCAACATTAGTACCTTAGCTTTTTCATGAAGATATCATATTGAAAACTTTTGAAAAATGGTGGGAAATCTGGGTAGCTACTATCTCCGCTAAAGAGTGATAAGAGATTTCACTGATTAGAATTTTATTTTTGTTAAATTAGAAAAACTAATATTAATGGAGATATTGGTATTTTTTACTAAATTTTGTGAAGTGACTAAATGTAGCTTTAATTATTCACCTTAGATGTTTTTTACAATATTATTTCCTAAGTCTATTTAATATCTTCATTATCATAAAAACCAACCTATATCCATTTTAACTCCACATTTACCACTCTTAGAGGGATGAAATCTATTTATCCCTCTAAGCACTTGGTAGACCTGGAATTAAGATGGATCTAACTTGGTAGACAGAGAATTAAGATGGATCTAACTCACATGAATACCATGGTATTACCATGGTTCAATACCATGAGTTATCATAAACCTGGAGCTTAAAAACTACTATTAGTAATTTATAAAAATTTATAAAATTAGTAATTGATTTTTTAAAATTTTTTTAATTTTAACAAAGTTAAAATGTTTAAGTAACATTAAATTACAAGATCCATTTTTACTCTTCTACCAAGCAGCTAGAGGGATCAAATATTTTTTCACTTTATGCTAGTTTGCATATCAAGATATTTGATCCCTTTGGGGGCTTAGTAGATCCAGAGTAAAGATGGATCTATGTTGGTTTAATTCCCCCCTTTAGATAGGCTTACATTCCCCATGAAATACCATGGTCAATAACCATGTGCCATCCTTTATTTTTATTAATACTAATATTAGGGTTAATAATGTTTTTTTGCATGGTATTAATAATAATTTGGCCCATGGTATTTGGCTCATAGTATTTGGCCCATAGGCTTCACCTAAAATATAAAGTGATTTATGGAGTACATATAAAAAAGTGTTTTATATTTACGATACCTCTCATTTATTTAATATTTTTATTAATTTACCATACCCTCTTTTATAAATATGGTATTGGCCCATAGTATTTACTGAAATAAAACCTCTTTTTTTGAGTTTTCCTTAAATAGAAATAGAGTTTGGAACTAAATATAAAAAATAGGTTTATTTATTTACCATACCTCTAGTTTATTTATATTTATATTTATTTACCAAACCTTTTGAGTAAGTATTAAAAAGAGGTTTATTTAATTTACCACACCTTCATTTTATATTTATTTATTTATATACCCTTGTGTGTTCGTAAATATAAGGTGACTTATGGAGTAAATATAAAAAAATGTTTTATTTATTTACCATACCTCTTGTTTATTTATATTTTTATTAATTTACCATCTTTTATAAATATGGTATTTGGCCGATAGGATTCACTTAAATAAAACCTCTTTTTTTAGTCTTCTTAAATAGAAAAAGGGTTATGGAATAAATATAAAAAGAGGTTTTATTTATTTACCATACCTCCACTTTATTTATATTTTTATTAATTGGGACCAAATATAACCTCCGAAACCACCTCCCAAACTAGAAAATGGGCGATTGCAAACAAATTTAACATTGCAAAATAGAAAATCGGGAAATTGTAATGGAATATAACCTCCCAAAGCAAGCGAATGGGGTCAAATGAGTATTTTCTTAGTTTATTTGCTCCTTTGTTTTGGGCTAAAATGAAAAAAATAATTATTCTTTAAATAAAAGTTGGGCTAAATATATGAAATGGGTGTTTTATAAAAGTTTCTTCACTCTAAAACGAAAATCCCCTTAAATTTCGCCTTTGGGCTAAAATTCACCCCTAAAATTTACCATGGTGACAACCTTGGAAGAATCTGAAGATGGCCCAAAAGATGTAGATGTGGAAGAAGAAACCTTGGTTAACATGGTGGAAGAGCTAAGGGGGAAAGACATGTAAATTATTCGAGAGGAAAAAATAAAAAATTTGCATCAAACTTATCTAAAAGTAAAAGAGTGAAGGAGTTCAAATCAACAAAACTCTAGGTCCACAAGTATTAGATTCCAAACACAAAAATTTCAAAGAGACCTCAAGAAACTATAATGAGGAAACGCAAAGAGAGGAAAGCTGACTGAAATCTTCTCCAAGAAGTAGGAGTAACGCTCGCCAATATAGGTAACATGATAGTCCTATCAAAGGTTTTTCCTTTCGTTCCTTACCCCTCTCAATGAATCTTATATCAGGAATATTAGGTGCCTCAATTGTAAGGGAAAGATGAGGCTCTTAAAGATTGAATTTGTAGGGGAAAACCTATAATCATCATACTTTGAGAGAACTATTAAAACAAGTGCCTCACTAAAATAAATTTCAAATGTTGGAGTGGTTGTTCATCAATAACCCTTGATGTAGTGGGACAATAGCCTAGCCTTGATTTGGAACCCAATAAACATCCAAATATATTATTTGATTGCAACTCCTAAAATCGTTTCAATGAAATTCCACCTTATTGGCTCCACTACCATAGGCCAACTAGCCACATTCTATGGCCCAACCCTCTTGGTAGACAAACCAATTATGTTTTCACTAGACTTAAAGCAAATACTTTTCTTGCACCCTAAGGCTCTTTGGATCATAGGTGGCTTTCAATATTGTTAAGTCTCTACATGAAAAAAGCATTTCTTAGAAATTGCAACACAAATGCTCACTTCTTCCTCGATCTCATGACAAACTTAAAAGTCATAGATGTGAATATAGTGAATGACCTATTCACATGGAACAAAAATTGAGGAGGAATACACTAGATTTACTCTAGATTGTATAGATTCCTTATCTTTAAATCCATTTGGGATAGGGACATCTTCATTGAAGCCTCAATCTTCCTGTGTTAGAGATTAAACCACTATTCAATCTACCTAGAAGCATACATTAAATCCAACCGAAAAATTTAGTAGTTTTAGTTTGGAAGTTTCTGATGAAGGGACTTGTCATTGTTGGAAAAAGCCAAACATTGGTTGGATGAGGTCATCACAACCCTTTGATGAGTTGTGTTCTAATTCTAGCAAAAATTAGAAATGCTCAAAGAAAAAAGGAAAAAATGAATCATGAGGAATTCGAGAACATCCTCCAATTCAAAAATTAGCTACAACAAAAAATGGACTAGATACAAGAATGCATCATCATGGAAGGAAGAACTAAAAATCCAACAAAAGAAGAAGGTGAGCTTCTTATAGAACTAGAGGAGCACAAAATTGAGGAAGAAATTCTCTTGTTCTAGAAATATTGCATCATAAGGCTAAAAGAAGGTGAAAATAATTCCAATTTTTTTCGCAAATCGATGAAAAAGCACTGTCATCACAATAGGATATTCTCACTCCAAAAAGATTCAGGTCAAAAAATTACAGATCATGATGCAGTGGAAGAGGAGCTCATCAAATATTGTTAACAACTCCTCTCAGAAACACAAGACAATTGATCTAAGGCTATTAGGAAAATCATTAGCACCATTCCTTACTTAGTGAAGGTGAAGCACAATGATGCCCTCACAGATGAAATTTCCATGGAGGAAGTGGAGGATGCAATCATGAGCATGCTAAAGATTAAGGCTCATACACCAGATGGATTCACCTTTTATTTTTGTCAAGCACTCTTTCTCAAATCAGAGATTCATGCTCTAATGGAGGAGTTTGTGCCACGAAATCTATTCTTCTAGCTTTGAATCTAATCTTCCTCACACTGATACCCAAACAAAAGAAGGTGAATCACCCTTTAGGTTTCCACCCCATCAAATTATGCAATGTCATTACAAAATAATTAAAGAAAGCCATAGTTGATTGTCTCAAGCCCATCCGTCCATGCTCATGACATCTCTAGAATAGATGGGTTATGTTGTTGGCTAAAAAATTCTAGATGGTATAGAGGTAAACCATGAGTTCATCCAATATCTTAAAGAAATCCAAGGAACTATGTATGTTGATCAAACTTGATTTATACAAAGCTTTTGATAAATCAATCTAGAATTATCTTTATCATGTGCTAAAAGACTTTGGGATTTTTTGAATATTGGATGAATTGGGTAGGTTGTTTAGTCTCCTCCCCTTTCTTTTCCATCCATAACAATGGATCGCCCACTAAAACCTTCCATTCACCATGGGGATAATTTATCTTTGTTCTTCTTTGGTCTAGTTGTTGAAGGCTTGGGCCACACCTTATAGTCTACTATTTTGCAAGGATCCCTTAAAGGTGTGAAAATAGTTGGGGAGGAGTTACCAATATCTCAAAAATAATATGTTGAAAATACCTTATTAATTGGAACCCCCATTATTAGGGAAACCAAAGATCTTAATTGCATTATTGATGAATGTTATATAGCCTCGAGTACCACCATTAATATTGCAAAACCCAAGCTCTATCTATTCAAAACCCCTCCTATTTTCCAAAGGAATATTTCTTGGACCCTCGGACATCAAATTAGCCACCTTATCTATAGATATTTAGGGGCCCCTCTTGTTGAGTCTTCCATGAAAAGAAAGCATTGGAGAAAGCTCCTCCAAAAACTCTGAGACAAGCTCAATTGTTGGACTTTCAAATCCATAAACATTATAGGAAGAGTTTTCTTATGAAATCTGTTATTCATGCCCTTTCGATGTACATACTCTTTTCTTTAGCCACCCCCAGAGGCTTTCTGAGATCCATATGTGACATCCAACATGCTTTTCTCTGGGGTGGAGCTACTCTAGAAAACAAGTGGGATTTAATATGATGGGAAAATCTTTATTAACCCAAGTCTAAGTATGGTTAGGACTAAAAGACCTATAAATTCTCCACAATCTGTTTGGTGCCAAAATTTAGTGGAAATGGATACAAGGCAGTCAACTTTATGGAAAATAATTTGCATGCAAAGATACAAATAAAACATTTCTTTCCAACAACAATTATGATCCACCTTTCCACCAAGGATCCTCTATTTGTAACCATGCCAACAAAAACAAGGACCTCATTCGATGACACAATTTCAGGGAGATATGCAATGGAAAATTAGTGCCCTTATGGGAAGATTCATGGAAATGACTACCTAGATTGATTGTTGATGATTCCATCACGGACATTAAATATTCGATGCAATACAACTATTTAATTAAAGTGGCAAATTATTGGCAAGAAGTTCATTCACTTCCTCGTAGGAGGATATGAGGACCTTTGGAGAATTGGAATCATAGGGAAGAGAAAGCAATCATGAGAAAGCTTAGGAAGAATCTTCAACAAAAGAAAATTCTAGTTCAATTTGGTTTATACAAGATTAGGTGAAGATATACCACTTGAGGCACTTTCATAACCAAATAAGCCTATGTTCTAGTAGCGGACATAAGGAGCTCCAATCAAAGAAAGCTTTGAATCACATTTGGCATCAAAAGCTTTGGTTGAAAGTCACCCACTTTCTATGACTCCTCATTTGAAAGAGAACTCTAACATGGTAAAGACGGATCTAAGTATGGCTTTAAAGGTTTTTCCTTTTCCCATCTTTTATTTAATAATCATGAAGATGCCAACCATTTATTCAACACTTCCAACTTTTCCAAAGAATTATGGATCATGTTGAAAGACTATTTGAATACTTTGAAAGTGATTTGGATAACATTTGAAGTACCATAGACAACTGGGATTGCTCTCACTTTCAAAAACCCATCCTTAATAGAGCATTGATTCCACCAACATGTCTTCTCTTTACGTGCATATGGAAATAAAGGAACCATCAAAATTTCTGAAATAGGAGCTCCTCTCAGCACTGCATTTGTTCCAAGTTCCTTAAATAAACCAAGGAATCCTCTCTAATATCTGAATGGCCTCCTAATGCCTTTTACTCTCCTTATTCAGAGCTAAGAATCCTCCAAAAATCTTTCCCCTTCCCTTTTTCCTCCCCCTCCATTGGTTGTCTCCCTCCACCTACCCCCCTCCATACCTTTTTCTCTGCTTCCTCGGAGCTAAGAATCCTCCAAAAACGTTTGTTCTCCCCTTCTTCCCCCCCTCCATTGATTTCCCCCCTTTGACTACCCCCTTCTCTTCCTTTTATTTGACCACCTCCCCCTTCTTTCATAAAACTTAATTTTGATTAAGACTAAAAAGGAAACATTGGCCAAGCTGGTTGTGGAGGCATCTTTTAGAATGAGCAAGGACATGATATCTTCTATTATAATGGTGTTATGTGACACAATACCAACAATGTGGTAGAATTATTCTCCCTAGAAATAGGTTTCATCTACATGATTTGACTCTTCTTTTCTAATTCGATCGTTAACAATTATTCTCACGTAGCGATCATTAAAAATAAGCATTTATTGAATGGGGGAAACACCAAGAAAATTTCTATTAGTTGGAGGCTTAAGAATTTCCTCAAGTGTATACATGAATGTTTGCTCAAAATCCTAGTGTTTATTGTATCTCATGTGAGGTTCTTAGCCAACAAAGGAGATAATTGGATAGTTGATATAGTATTATCTAAGGATTCAACCTCCCCCTTTGCTCAACATTAGCATCACCCACCTAAAGATGACTCTCTCAAATACTACCAAGTTATTATTCTAGAAGAAAACATATCATCGATGGATTTTTCCACTCAAGATTTAAATTTAGGCATGACAAGTGACATACGAAATAACTAGCCTCCATGTGCCCACCTCATGTAAACACATTTGTGTTCATAATTGAGACGATATTTTTCAATTGCATGGGATTGTGGGAAAATATGGTGATGGGATATTGTAGTGGTAGGTCTCCCTTCTTTGATTATGCATTGAATTACCTCAAACAATTTTTTATTTCTATTTAAAGAACTACAATTTCCAAAGTTGGTTTGGTTAACTATATCCATCACCAATGAATGTTTCTCAATTTAGAGTCTTTAGGTAGTGATTTAATTGATGCACGGCTTAGCATACACCAAACTTAGTGTGTGCGAGGTTAGTGGGTTATTATAACAATGCTTGTTGAAGGACAAGTTCCCCATTAGGTTGGGACCAATGCCTCTCCTTCAAGTCCTACTATGTCTTTAGTTAATGTTATTTTCATGGCCCCTCATCAATTAGATAGTGATTTTCTTGTTTGGGGACAAATCTCTGGTGGGTTTCTCTACACAACAATGAGTGACAGTGGTGGCTTTTATATTTTTAGTCTTCCTTATTAGGCTACAAGTAACTATGTTTAATTATTTTCTTTTTATTTGTGACCCAAATATTTTTTACTTTGTCCTCAATGGGGTCTCTTCCTTAGAGAAGCAACATTCTCACCCCAGGGTTGTTATTCTCATCCCTTTTTCACTTAGTCTCTTCACTTTGTTTGACTTTTATTTTTGAGATTTGTCCTTATTGAGCATGCCTCGATAAACAAAACACTCCCAAAGAGAGGTTGGGGGTTGTGATGGACTCAACAATATGCATGCCCAAGCTACAACACATGCATTCTCAAAAGGATACTGGGTTCATAAACCACTCAATGTACAATAGGAAATTGATGATATTGAAAGGAGGTTGTAGATGAGCATGAATACATATTAGACATTAAGGTGCTTCAATCCCTCTTCAACTAGATACCTGATCTGGGCTCAGAGAGAAGGTGACACAACTGGTATTCAGTCACTGTGGAATTGTATTGACATCTAAAGGAATATTGGGTGAAGTATTACTCTAGTGGAATAGAAATCATGATGAGATCCTCCTCAGGATGTAGTAGCACATTTACTGTATGGAAAAATGGATCATTTCTTACAACTCATTGAGATAGCCCTCCTCCATGATCATGATCCTCCTTCTCCAACTAATCCTACTCCTCTAGCATATAAGAATTGATTACTTGGGTCTACTTATTTCTATGTTTTTTGTTGTTGATCTCAATTAACTACTTTCTCTTGTTACGCCCTGAGGGCTTATGCTTTTTGTTCTATGTTAGTAGCCATATCATGAACATCTTGATAGTTTTTATGACATCTTGCTTTTTCTGCCTTTGGTTTGGTTTCCACACTGACATACCAAGGTAGTATGTAGAGTTTCCTAATCATATGCGTTGTAAAAAATAAAACTTTAATTGAATTTAGAAATTGAGCTTACAAAGAAAAAAGAAATGTATTTAATGTACTATCCTCTTATATTTTTATTATCTATTTTTGGTATTTCATAAATTTCTCTCCTAGACTTTGCCATTACAATACATAATGAATCTATGTTTTTACCTTTGATAATAAATTTGTTGTTTTGTTCATGATCTATTGGCTTGTGCACAAGTATGCTCCCAACCCTACATTTATAGAATTTTCCACGCAATCTCTCCTTTTTTATTTTGATCGAAATTGAGCTTACAAAGAAAAAAGAAATGTATTTAATGTACCATCCTCTTATATTTTTATTTTCTATTTTTGGCATTTCATAAACTTCTCTCTTAAAATTTGCCATTACAATACATATTGAATCTATATTTTTACTTTTATAATAAATTTGTTGTTGTGTTCATGATCTATTGGCTTGTGCACAAGTATACTCCAAACCCTACAATTATAGAATTTTCCATGCAATCTCTCCCTTTCTATTTTGATCAAAATCAATTTCTATTTGTTATATGAATGTATCATATTTTTTCATTCTCCTTAAATCTTATTGCTATTTATATTTATTTAAAAAAAAAATCTTTTAGTTACATTTCTCTATACTTTTGGGCAATTTTTTTTTGTGTGGTGAACTTCAAAAGAACCATCAATTTGGTCATTTTAACCAGCATATGGAATAATGATGTCTCAATATCTTAGTTAAGGACATTAGATGTATCATTGTTATTTCAATGGTGATAGTACATTTCGTATATGAAAAATTTATATATTTTATTTTAAGAAAAGCCATTGTATATAATAATAGATTATTAAGATAGATCTAATATATGATCATTATATGGAAATAATCATTGCTATCTTAATAGGCATAATTCCATTTTGTTTATGGATAAATCATATGTTTTTATTATGTTTCAAGTTAAAGTCATTCCATGTAAGGATGGATCATTGAGATAATTTATTGGTCATTACGTATACTTATTTTAATGGCCATAAATGCACTTCGTGTGCGAAGAAATCTCATTCTTACCATTTTTTATGATCATATTGACATTGTGTTCCTAAAGGTTCGAACTTTGAAGTAATCACATTCTTACCATGTTTCATGATCATGTTGTATTTGTGTTTCCTAGAGGTTTCGACATTACATTTTCCATGGATCATGGCTTATTAGCACTACTAAGGGGTTATAGTTCATAGGAGCCCTTCACTACGGCTTTTTGGAATTACCAATGGGTTATACTTTATAAAATCCATAGTTCCATATTTTGAACTAAATATCAAAATAATAATAATAATGACTTAATGCAGTGTAATAAAGAAAATAGTGAATCAATGAAAAATGTCTTTGAATGGATAACATTTTATCGTGAAATATTAAATGAAAAGATAAAGTAATCATTGAAATGCATCTTCTCAATTTATATATAAGAGAAAGGGGTATGTTATGTATGGCCTTATAGAATTTACCAAACACGTTGTTGAGACAAACAAGGGAGTCGTATATATGAATTGAGTGTATGGCTCAAATAAGACTTTCAAATTAGATTATTATTACTAAATTAGCATAGGATTAATTAATGTAATGATAACTAATAAGGGTTATGGTTAAGAGATTGACATGCTCTTTCATTTGAAAAAATAATTTTCCTCGAGACTCATCATTTGTGGATCTATATGAAGAACTCATCTTACCAAATCACATCTTCTATTCACAACTTATTCCACTTGAAGAGAGACTGAATAATTTCCTGATCTATATGCTATTTCAAGTTATAGTATGGTTTTTCCCTGTTCGTCAAACTCAAGGAAAATAGTTTGAGTTGATATTTGATCATTGTTTACATTCTTCAGAAAGGAAACATGGAAGATTGGATGTACAAGGGGGGAAGGAGACATATTTTATATGTAAGACATACTATCAATCCTCTTGAACACTATATATGAACCATAGTACTTGGATCTAATCTATTTCCTAGCCTAAAAAATACACATTCTCCAATTTCGAACTATCTTTCATAGTGATGTTTATTGTGTTATATCCAAGTTATCCTTAAAATGATTTGGAAACCTATCAACTATGTTAAATGTGGTCCCTCACTAATTAAACCTGAGGTTTCCCTCTGATGAATGATGTGAGGGATAGAGGATGATAAACATAGAGTTCCATAAATAATGATATTTTGGACGAAATACCAAAGGCATTGTTGTACCACCATACTACTAGAGGTAACCTTTTATCCTATTCTGAATTTTTATTAGATACAAATAAATGTAAAGAAAATTTTAGATGTTTGATGTAGGAGCATTGCCCCACTTTGGGAAATCAACAAATTCTAGAAGGCAAGCATGACCATGACGATAATATTTCCTCAAATGCATTGATTTTTCCCAGTTTCTATTGATCATGATTGCTTTTAGGGATTATGTTGAGATATTTATGGAGAAAATCATGAACCCGAAGTGATCCATGAGAATGTAATTTATCTCTATAAATTGTAGCCTCTGGGCATGTAAAATGGCAACCATTAGATGAAGAACAAGCATGCCAATGCACCATAATTGGTAATGAAGGAAAATAAGGCTTGGGTTCCACATCAGAACAATGGTCATCCATAGCTTGACATGAGAATTGTAAATTGATGGAGCCAAATGTGAACATGTTCAAGTTCATGTAATATGACATGGGCTATATCAACTTACAAATTGCTATTGAGTTAAGTTATAGTCTAGGATTTTATGATGTCATTTTCTGCATTGATGACCTCTTTAATTGCTAAATTGTTTTCCCATCACAATGTGTTTGTCATTCTGGCTAAGGAACCAAGCTACCATCATAAAGCAGTATCGTACCCTTTTATTCCAAGGGGATCCACTCGGACATGAAGCCTTGGGCGAAGACTAAATTATGTTAGATTGTGTGAAAAATATGGTGCATATTTCTAGGTGTGCTAACTTGTTGTAAGCTTGGAGGTAAAATAACCTTGAGCCCCACTGCTGCGTTGAATTAAAAGTGAGGGAAGCCAAGTCTATGGGACATCATCCATAGATCCCATGATTGAGCCCAGTAAAAAAAATGACAATGAATTACCCCCAAAATTGTTGTCAACAGGTGGTACCAAAACACGGAAGATTCCTGCGCGTAGTTTGGAGGACAAATAGTGAAACAAGGTATAAGTAGATTGAAGATTTGGTAAGAAATTTGTTTTCTTTGTGTGGGTGATAATAGAGGAAGGTGAGAAGATTTACAACAGCCTAGAGCAAGGAGTGATGGAAGGGTTCCAAAGAATAAAACTGAGAAGATGCCAAAAGATCAAACTCAGGGGAAAGTTTGGTGAGGTATCTGTAGCAAGGAGGAGACTTGTTACTGGAAAGGCGTGTTGTAACTCACGAATTAAAGTTGTTACGAGAAGATCAAGTGCATATGACTTGGAGGCCATAAATTTTCGTACCTTGGGAGAGCCACCTTCTAAAAATCAACAAAAAAACCGGGAAGCCATAAATTTTAGTACCTTAGGATAGCCACCTTTTGAAAATCAACAACAAAAAAAACTAGCTTCTAAAAAGTAACCTTGACCATGAGGATAATGTTTCCTCGAATACATTGATTCTTCTTTGTTTTTATTAATCGTGAATGCTTTTAGGGATTATGTTGAGATCTTTATGCAGAAAATCATGGATGCGAAGTGATCCATCACAATGTAATTTGCCTCTATAAATTATATCATTTGAGCATGTAAAGGGCGACCATTAAATGAAGAATAGTGTAGCCAAGTTGCCATACTATGTAATGAAGTAAAATGATGCTTGGGTTCCACATCACAACTATGACCATCCAATGATTGACATGAGCACTATAAATTATAAATTGATGGAACTAGATGTGAGCACATTCAAGTTCATGGAATATGACATGGGCGATCTCAAATTACAGATCAAGTTATAGTCTGGGATTTTATGATGTCATTTTCTTCGCGAATGACCTCTCTAATTGCTGAGGTGTTTGCCTAGTGTAATGTGTTTTGCATCGTGGCTTTATGTTTTGAGGAAACAAGTTACCATCGTAAATTACGTTTGACTATGTGGAAACTGTGGTGCGTATTTTTAGGTGTGTTGACATCTTGTAAGTTTGGAGGTAAAAGAACCTTGAGCCCCATTGCTCCATTGAATTAAAAGCGAGGGAAGCCAAGCTTTGCGGGCCATAATCCATAGATCCTACGATTGAGCTCAGTATGAAAAATGAAAACGAAGTACTCCAAAATCAGTTTCATCAAGTGGAAAAGATTCTTGTGTGTAGTTTCGAGGATAAGTAGCAAAAGAACATACAAGTTGAGGTTGATTGAAGATCTAGTAAGAGATTTGTTTTCTCTATGCAAGTGACAATAGAGGAAGATGAGATGATTTGCTAATTACCTAAAGCAAGGAATGCTTGAAAGGTTATAGAGAATAAAATCGAGAAGATGCCAAAAGACCAAACTTAGAAGAAAATTTGGTGAGATATCGTAACATGGTCTACTACAAAGGCATCTTGCAGCTCACCAATTAAAAGTTATCACTAGAAGACCAGATGTAAATGACGAGAAAGTCAAATTTTAGTATCTTGGGAATTTGGCACAGAAGCATTGATCGACCTCCAGAAAATTAACCAAAAAAAAATTAGCTTATAGAAAATAAGCATGACCATGAGGATATTATTTCCTCAAATGGATTGATTTTTCCCAATTCCTATTAATCGTGAAGGATTATGTAGATATCTTTATGGAAAAATCATGGATCCGAAGTGATCCATGACAATCTAGTTTGCCTCTATAAATAATAGCCGCCTTTGGGCATGTAAAGGGGAAGCCATTAGATGAAGAACAAGCCCACCGAGACGCCATAATCTGTAATAAAGGATTAATGCTTGGGTTAACCTCACAACCGCAGCCATCCGACGCTTGACATGAGCACTATAAATTGATGGAACCAAATGTGAACACGTTCTAGTTCGTGGAGTATGATATAGATGATCTCAACTTATAGATTGCTATAAGTTATAGTCCGGGATTTTATGATATCATTTTTTGCGCTGATGACCTCTATATTTGCTGAAGTGTTTTTCCAACAAGAAAGCGTTTGCCATCGTGGCTTTACGTTCTGAGTAACCAAGCTACCATCATAAAGCAGCGTCGAACCTTTTTATTCCAAGCAGGTTCATCAGGACATGAAGCCCTGGGTCGGGACTAAATTACGTTCGACTGTGTGGAAACTGTGGTGCTTATTTCTAGTTATGCTGACATGTTGTAAGTTTGGAGGTAAAAGAACCTTGAGCCCCACTGCTGCGTTGAATTAAAAGCGAGGGAAGCCAAGTCTGTGGTCTATAATCCACAGATCCCAAGATCGAGACCAGCAAGAAAAATGAAAACGAATAACCCCCAAAATTGTTTTTATCAATATTTAATCACAATCTTAATTTATTAATCAAATTTGGGATGGCGATAAGCATGGTGAGCAAAATGATTGCCCAAATAAGAAAACAGGTTTGTCCAAGTTGATAAACAATACAGTTTTCGCAAACTTTTAAACAACAATTTTAAAAACTTATACAAAAATTTCCTTCTTAATCCCATAATTTTTTTTGAGCAAATTGACTTCAAAATAAAATAAACATAATCTCCTCCCAAACTAAAAGCCAAGAACATTTACATAAAAATCCATGGTCGTTCTTACACATGATTGAAACATGATCCAAACGCAATTATTTGCTAGCTGAGCAGACAATTCATTTTTCTAGTTCATTTCCAGCTTTCTCAAGTTCAGGCTACTTGGTAATTCAATGTATAGCCGAGTCAAAAATACTTTAACTAATTTTCAGTATCCAAAAGCTCCCCTTCGCATTTGATTAGTATTGGCACATAACACATGCATATGAACCAAAATTTGTTCATATTTTCTTTGAGTTCTATAACAATATTGAAAACTTGAAAACTTTCTAAATGGTCTAAGGGAGAGCCCTTCCATTTGCACTTTTGTGCATATATATTACCTTGATTTTATATATATATATATTATATAATCCCATATTAGAGGTTTGCTCACTTGTTTTTCTTCATTACTAGTGGTCAGTGACTCATCCTTCTTAAATTTTTTGGTCTTCTTCTTACACCTAGTTACACTAGCAAACAATTAACATGGTTTCTTTCCTCCCAACCCTATTGCAATTGATAAGGCATCTACTTATTGATTTTCCACTATTTTATAACCATTAGACACACTTTTGGTTGTTTCATCCATTGTAATAGTATTATAGACATTGAAGATTTTCCTCGCATCATGTTGCTTATAAGGGAAGTCATGAAGTAGGTGCCCCTCTCTACACCCCTAATATTTCAAGGATCTATTCTATTGTTCTCCATCCTTTATTTTGTTGGTTCAATGGTCTCATTCTCCTCCTTAGCTAAATATCTTGACTAATGTAGCTTTTGGTTGGAAAAATGAGCTTAGCACTCTTTCCTAATCACTCATATTATGATACTTTGAACCTTTCTCTCTTAAATCCAAATTTTTCCTTTTCCTTCCATATATGGTGTGGATTCATCTTAGTCTTTGAATTCTAATAGCAATCCTTGGCTTTTTATATGGTGCCATGAAGTGTCTTGGGTTCTTCAAACTCAATCTCGTCTTGTAAGGATTCTAGAAACCAATTGAGGAAACATTGTATCGTCATCTTCTCATCTCTAATACATTTCACACATCTCAATAGCTCTATGCATACATTAGCATATTCATATAATGCGATTTTTCCCAATTTAAGTTCATGCAACTCCTTAATCCTTCTATCATAATATCTTTGTACATCTCTAATAGTTGGTCCATGTTGTAACAACCTTTGCATATATGACAAGCTTTGTAGAAGCATTTCAATAAGATTGATCTACTTCCCTTATTATCTAAGGAGTATCTCATCATTACCCCTACAATTCTAAAATTTAACCTTTAGGATTATCATCTCTATGGGGAATTTCTATTACTCTTCTCTCATCTTATTCATATTTTCTAATAAGGGAAATTTATTCTAGGTCAGGGTTTAGCTTCCATTAATTCCTTTCTTCATTGTTGCATGCTTTCTAATGTGTTGAAAACAACAAATCATTGTCATTTTATAAAAATAAAGGAATTAAAATTCAATAAAACTTGCTATCTTTACAATATATGCCTTTGACTATAATTACCTCAAAGCAAGCCTCTACTTCAACTACAAGTCATACTTCACATATTGGTTTGTATTTGAAATAGTAAAATAAAATTTTGGAAGCTAAGAGTTTATCAGAACAATCAAAATTATATATCTATATATATTATATATATGGAAAGTATGTACTTCTCCATCCAAGGTAGGTGTCCAACCTATTTGCACCCACAAACATGTAATTGTACCCATTTCATTTTAGGATTTAATTATACTTTTTGATTTCAAGATTTTCATCAATTACAAGATCCTACACTCCTTCAAATAACCTTCCTCAAGGAAACATTTCTAGAACCTATATTGCTTTCAAGGGTGCATGTGTTTCATATAATTACTCCACATCAAGCAACAAAACCTTTTATTCAAGGTTAAATCCAAGATTTACTACTTCTACCAAAGAGTTGTTTCATATATTTACTCCACATCAAGCAACAAAACCTTTTATTCAAGGCTAAATCAAGGAATCACTACTTCTACAAAAGAGAAAGTAGCAAGTCATATATATTGCCCAAATTCACTTCTATGGTATATGTCCCGCCATTTGGCCTATTGTTTGAACAAGAAATATCCCAATTTTTATCTTTCCTAACCCATTCATTTGAAGTCCTGAGCCTTCAATTTTTATATCTCTATCTTTCATAAGCCCATGTATTCGTAGTGTTGATCCTTATCTCTAATATCTTTATTTTTCTTAATCCCATTCAGTCCTAGAGTTGAACCTTTAGCTCTAATAGCCTTATCTTTACTAAGCCCATTCAGTCATAGTGTTGAACCTTTAACTTTGGAACCATATGTTGCATACCTAAGCCCTAATTCCTGATTAGGGTTGCAAAATTTATTTAGTCCCAACCCTTAAGATTAATTATCAAGACGGGGTTATAAAGTTTCCTCTTTCTTTCATCATCTCAAATCACATTTCTAATACCACCATGATCTTCTATTGTTTGATAGCTTTCCAACAACATAAATTGTGTCTTAAACAAGCTTCGAGAATAAAGTTATACAACATAATGTTTGTCTCAAACTAAGATTCGAGAATAGAGTTATTCCACTTCGAAAATTTTCCCTTTAAAGCCATATCAATAGTCCATACAAGCACATACCCTTACCTCATTGGTCTACATCTACCACTTTAGCCTATTGGAGGTATATCAAGTTTCAACCTCCCTCGCACACATGTACCATTTAAACTCACCTATCCAAAATACACCCAACCTAACATTGGGTGCCAACTAATGGAGCCCAACATGCTAGTCATTTTTGTCATTTCTAGTCATTTTTGTTGGTACCAACCCTTGGGACCCCACGCCACACAACCAAAACTTCACTTTGCTAAGCCTGATTTAATAATGTTTTGTTAACTTTCATAGCTTAACATTCCCATTGCTTTATGGAATTTCATGTTTTATTAATATTACCCCCCTCATTTCCAATCTGATAGACTTTCAACTAATGGAGCCTAATTCTATCACATTGCAATATTTTAGGTTCTCTTAGTGTTAAGAGGTAAGCCAAATATGGGCTCCAAACCTCCTATAGTTGAGCTCTCATCATTTTGGTACATTGATAGGCTCATATTATAACATCCACATAACCTAACACCTTAACTTCCATTTAGCCACCACCTCAACATTGTCATTTGGTTTTCACCTCAACACTATTTCACACGCTAATTGGATCATCCTACCACATCATCTAGTCACATCAACAAGATGTGAACACCATCATTAGGGTGTTTCTTAAGGATTCAAATATTATGCTATTTATAGTATTATAAGTGATTATTCTACTCTAAAAAGTCATATGTATATAATGTAGGTGTATATTCTATAAAAAAATATGTAATTTACTATTAAAATTGGTAATGTTTTAGTGAGTATCATCCATTTAATCATATATATGTAAAAATAAGAAAACTTTTAACCAAATTAGCTAATATTTTTTTCTAGAAAATGTCCCAATAATAGTTGATTGGTGAAATTTTACAAATAAAATTTTCCCTACACATCAATGTCACATCATCTTTACGTTAGTGCCACATCAATGGAATGTCACCCGCATGCAAACACAACATCATCTCAACATATATTCAATGTCATATTTTTCCACATCAAATCCCTCCTCAGCCTTCGGTTTTAAGGAATATATCCCTAAAATTCATGTATTTTCTCCAACACTCGATCCCCAATACCCTCACTAATTTTCTATTAGGTAATGACAACTTCCTTTCAGGAATTTTATGGGGTTTTGGGTCCTATTAGTACTAGAGAATCATCTTGATGTAAAACTTCTATTATCCTATTATCTTGATTTTTGATTCCTAACTGATAGAATCTTAATAATAAGCATTTACCTTCAACCAATGGAACTATTAGCTATTTTTTGTACTGCGAGTTCTCATGGGTTCAACTCTAACTAACATTGATCAACCGATGACCCACTCCTATCCCTTAATGACCTTAACTCTATCTATTTTAATTAATGAGGTATTCGGGTTCCATTTGTATGAGTCTTTCTAATAACTACTAGAAGTTACAACCTTCCTAATATCAATAACCTAATAAAGACCCTTTTCTAATAACTCTTGGTCACAAGCCCTTTATCAACTATATGACCAGGGGCTAGGTCTAATGACCCTAAACCTCAAGTTCCTACACTTCAAAACAAAATATGTTAATCCCTATGTTTTATAAGGGGATATCATTGAACTTCTTTAAGCTCTTAGATCAACTCTGATAGGGAAACAATTTCTCAAAAGACCTATGGAATTTTAGAAGTATTCGATAGACTTTGAGGGCATCAAACCACTACCCTTAATCAAATTACTTATCTAAGTAATCCAAAGGATGGAAAATGGTTAGTCCCACATTTTCCAATTGAAAATCCTCTTCTTACTTCTTCGAGACTAGTGCTAATCCACACTACCAACTTCAACACTCCCACATAGAGAAGCTAGTCTCTTAACTTATCTATAGAGGAATATGTTTCTACATAGGGAGGAACCTTCCACACTTCTCATCATGCACTAATTTAAGACTACTACAGGTGACAACAATAAAGAGTATAATTCTATACAATATTTATCCTCATAAGAGGTAGTAACTAATTACTAAGCATAACTACATCATTATTCAACTCATCATCCCACTACACTCCATGGTTCACATAGAAAATTCATCCTAGTATTTACACTTATCACTTTTACCCATTTAGGAGACCATCATAATCAACTCCTATATATTCTTAAAAATATACACAGTCATGGATTCATGATGTTTTGATAACTATAAATTAATACACAAACAAATCTATCATTCCATTACTAGACCATGCAAGAACTATTTAATGTATGTGAAAGGTTACTTGTTGTATAACATCCATTCATGAAGGAAGAATTAGTTAACATTGAAGTATTTTTTATTCAGACTTACATCATTACTTATGCATATTTGGTAAAACATCATAAAGTTAGTTACCTCTCACATTTATAACAAGAAGCAGAACTCAGTGAATACCCTTGTATACAGTGTTCATGCATAGACAAAGAGAGAGAGAAAGGGTAGCTAGTAAACCAAGCACAAAAAAATATATTTATTTTATTAGAAATGAATAAATCACACGTATCTAAATAACCTACTTAGTATATAAACTAAATAAGGGAGTGCCACACTCCTCCCAATCATAGGCACATCCATGTTACAAGTGTCTTGCTCCTGGTCACCCCTAAGCCTAATATAATTTCATATGGGAAAATTCACATAGTGTTATATATTTTTCAACTTAGGGTATGTGAATGACACTCTCCTTCACATACACTATTTAGGATTCTCCTCTCATATCTTCTCCTCTACATCTACATTTCATGTTTTTTCAGTTCATTGTGCTTCTCTAGAGTCTCTCATCTTTCACACTTAATACTCTAAAGCCCTTTTTTATGCTCCCTTTAATCATGTGCATGAGTATTTCTCTGTCCTCCTAGATAACGCTTCCCATACACATGCATGAGAAGTATATAGAAAGTGGCTATGCAACTCACCATATTAGGGAAATTCAATACCATTTTCCCAATTCATTCATAATTGTTGGTAGCCCCAGTGGTTCAGTTACCACATAAGGGTATGATCAATTAACTTAATTAGGAAATTTCTTCAACCCCCCTCACATTTTTCCTTAGTAAAGCTTCTCTCCTAGGCATAAGGATCCATTTAGGCTACTCTCTCTTGTTTAGCTTTATTATATTATATAAATATGTATATTAAATCAATTAAACATTTACATATATGTAGGTTTGTTACTCTAACATTATAACTCATAATTACATATTATAAAAATAGTGACAAGGGGGGAGAATTGTGGGATTAATGTTGAGGAAATTACATCCAAACCCAAAAAAATCACATTCAATAATGAAGTTTCGGGTTAAATTGGATGTACTAATCATTAGAGTTGAAAAAATGGCTTTTCTTAGACTCTCGTAGAATTTTTTCTCTAACTAGTGAAAGGTGTCTTTATTTCTTAAGTTAGAGGATGAAGAATTATATTAAGGAAATTTCATACAAAATGATGTAAAGACACTATTAAACCCTAATGTCCTCAAATATTCCTAAGGGTCATATGAGTATCACACAGTTGAATCGACCAAACTCTCAACATGATTAATGAGAATTCCCTCTATGAAGATAACATGTTCAACATATTATAGGAATGGCTTGGAAATTTCACACTTGTTTTTTTTAACTAGAATTTTTGTTGTGACAAGGTTTATAATACGAGTTACACGGTATCCAAATGGTATGTGAATTTTCTACTATATATGAGGACATCATTAAGAAATACTAACCCAAACTTGTAGATTCATTTACCAAACACTCAAAGTGTTGAAATGCAAGAGTACTAATATAGAGGATGGATAGCATGACTCAAAATTAGTAGTGCCACTTGTGAATCCTAAATGTAGTCTTATTTTGTTCTTGTATTTTTACATGTATAGTAGTACATATGTTGTTGCCTAAACAGATTGTCTACTATGAATTTTAGAACTGCACATCTTACACGTAGGTATAGATTACCCCATCCATATGTTGTCGGAACAAATTTGACTTATTCTATTAGCTATAAATGCATTACGACTTTAAATCTAGCTTTATCTTCTTTAGACATGTATGCACCTATATTTCACTTCCAAAATCATATTGTGGGATATGAATATAAATGATTTGATTGGTCCTATTAAAGGTTAATCTGGCCAATGAGAATGAGTCTGGAGGGAAATAAATCTCATTCCCAATGGTTGGCATCCTTATTGTTGATTTCTTAATATTAACGCCTCCATTATAAGAGACTGAGTGACTATATTCCTTTTTCCAAAGGATCATATTTGCATTAGTTACTTCATTTCAACAACCAACTTGTTGTCAAGGTTAGGATCATTGCTATTTAGTATTCTTAAATGAACAGTTTGGTTATATAAAAAGTTATAATATACAACATATCCCATCATAATAATGAGCCCAACAATATTGGTTGTCTAGCTAGATTTTAGCCACTTATGTAAACCATTCAAAATTATTAGGTCTTGACAACTACAAAGATTGATTGATTTTCAACCAACAAAATTTTCAACTAAATTTTCTAAGTTCCCTCTGTTTCTACAAGTAAAAAAATAGGGATATAGGTAGATATAGGTGGCCACCCACCTTGGAAATTTACCTACACCTTGATAGTTCTTTAATGTTTTTGTAAATCTTGAACTTTTGATGCATTTTTGGGGCATGTCCATTTGACTTTTGGTTGTTTAATTGGCTTGGAAAACATTGATTTCTAGGTGTATGAAGTCCATATAATTTGGAATAATATTTATAAAGGTTCCAAAAACAACCCAAATGGAGATTGTATGAAAACAATACAATCCTATATAGTTGATGTATCAACTTTCCTCTTTGGGACCCACACTCCTTTTTTCCACTTAAACTCCTAAGGTTTTCTTTTCACTTAATTTTGTAGAATATATTTTTAAAGTTAACTTCTTGTAATGGTTTTTTTCAAATGAAAATAGGCAACACATCTCTCTTCTAAGATAAGCTACCACCATTCCAACAAATTGTGTATCTTCACATAACATAATGTTTCCACTATTCCATTTATTAATATGGTTTTTATTGTAATATATCATTGTGATATATGTAATATCTCCATGTTATACCAACTATATTTCTAACTTCATTTTATTCTCAACATAATCTAGGTCAACCAAGTATTCATCAAATCACAAAGGGATAAGGTTGCATTCATTACTTAGGATTAATTATCTTGGTTACTTGTTGTTCTAATGTTTTTTTTATGGGTTCACATACCTTTGAGATTAGTGACTTCTACATGAACACAATTTTTATATCTGGTAGCTCAAACCAAAGGGATCACTTGTTGTTGGCTCAACCACAAAGCTTGACCCTTAGGATGTTGAAAGAATTGAACCTGTAACCTATCAACAGAAAATGTGCTTTAGTAATGTTAACTTGAACAATTGAGCTAACCCTCGGGGCTACTTCTTGTTCTAGTGTTATATTATCATAATAAAAGAATATTATGTTCATTTATTATGGTATAAAAATCATGTTATGATTCATTGCATGGGACATTTATTATCTAAATTATTCTTCCTATAAAAGGTATAATTTACATAGTAGTAGATAGTTAAATATATTTTAATAGCATTAATGTCTAAAATAGCTTTCCACATGTAGTAGTTGAAAGGTTATTTTTTGTCAAGTTTAGTGCAAACAAAATTACATATTCATTGGTGGATGAAAGTCAATGATTTTATCTCATGACTTGGTAGTGGTAACGCAAATATAGAAAAACAATAGTTTGTCAACTTGGAAGAATTATTTCGGGTAGTTTTACAATGAATTTTAATATGGCGTAAAAGGACAAAACTTATGAAATTGTATTAGATTCCCCAATATATAATTTTTATTTATAGATCTTGTGTATTAGTATGTGACATTTGAGTTTTTGTAATGGTTTTATGTTATTTTTCATGCAAAACATATTGTATGTGTTCTCATTATTGTAGTTGTTGACTACCTATATGAAGGAGTTCCCTTAAAAAAATTATAGAATTGTAGAGAACATATTGTTATTGTGCACATATATTTTTCAAAATCTTATAATCCTAATTTAATTATTATTTTTTAATTATGAAAGTCATTATATCCTTGACTTTATAGGGCCTTGTGTTACTAGAGGGTATGAAAGTCTTTTTTTTTTTTGCTGACGCAAGAGACAGACCTTCTATTGAATTAAGAAAGAAAATAATTTACATAGGTTACAACAAGCACTCAAAAGCGCAAACCCCCATGAGGAGGAGGGAGAATTAAACAATGTGCCCTGAAACCCGTTTTTTTTTTTTAAAGAACCAAAAGGTCCAATCACAAGTTAGCCACCAATGATATATCCCCTTTAATCATATGGTCCACAAACAAACCGCTCTGAGCTGTGGCCTGCGAAAACCCCCTAAATTTCTTAGCCAATTATGGTCGTCGATCTTCCCCTTCTAATCTAATGGCTAGTATTCATATCACACAGCTTAGAAGCAGGATGAATACCATGCGATGAGGGTGGTTTTCCTTCCTTGATCCTAGCCACGTGTTTCTCTTTGAGTGGCATTGCTAGCTTTTCTTGAAAACCATATTTGGGTTTGAGGGCGCCCAATAAAGGTGGTAAACCATAAGAGGTTTTGGCCTTTCGGTCCCACAAACCTGCACGACCATCTGTGGTCATTGATCTTCCCCCTCTTAATCCTATGGCCCAAATAAATATTGCACATCTCATAAGCTTGAGGAATATCATGCGATGAGGGCGATATTCATTCTTCTTCCCCCACCACGCGTCAATTGCTGAGTGGCATCGCATGCCATCTAGGAAAATAGCTTCCTGGTCAAAGGGCGCCCGATGCAGGTGGTATATCCCGAGTAGTTTTTGACTCTAGTATTCAACTCTCTTGGTTCCCAAAGCACTGCTCGAGGAAGGCATGCCGTGAAGGGTCACCTTTTGCACAAAAAACACCAGGACTTGTCTTGGCCTCCATTTTTGGTCTTCTCGATAGCCCATATCCTCGAAGCTTTTCCTTTTGTGCAGATAGCTTCTACCCCTATGACTTCTTCCATCCAAACGTTAAGTAGTGCCTAGTCTGATGTAGACTTTGCTGAAATCTGGAGCAATCCTAAAGTGCACCTCTACTGAGACTATACCTAAAGTGAACTTATTCCTCATTTGTATAAAGTGAAATGTTATCTCTCTGTCTGTTCTGATAATATTATCTATCTATCAGGGCCCAAGATGAGCATTCATCTCTCACTCTATCATCTGTAACCTCCTCCCATCGGCAACACATGTCAGTAAGATTGCTTCTAACCCCCTCATTGGCTAGCCTGTCCACCACTTTGTTGGCTTCCCTGCGAATATGCACAAACCTGAGAGTTCTTAGAATTCTTAGGTGTGATTGGATTCTTTGGTAGACTTGCAGAAGCCACCAGTGACTTGAAATTTTCTCTGATGTTTCTCCTGCACTCAGCCTCTTGACCAAATTAATGACTAACTATGATTTGGCCTCTATGATGACATTATGTGTGTTGTGCTTACGCCATATTTCCAAGCATAGCTCCATCACCACGAGCTTAGCCATGTTGTTGGTTTCCTTCCCTAGATAAAAATGGAAAATAACTTATATGTTGCCCTCCTCATCTCTCATGACTCCTCCATACCCTACGTCTCCAGGATTTCCTTTTGAGGCCCCATCTATGTTAAATTTTAAAAAGCCTTGTGAAGGGGGTTGCCAAAAAGCATTTACTTCTATGTTATGCTTGGTGATCTACAAAGGACTTTGAGGGAGATGTACTTGAAGCTCTAGTTTTTCTAGGATGCTAGCCTCTCTGTTTCCTCTAGGATTCTCAGAGGAGACTCTCCCCAGGATGTGGACAGTCTCCTTGAGTTGCTTGAGGATTAACTTTATGATGCTCCTCATCGGGTCTAATTTATCTTTGAAAATCCTGTTGTTGCGCTCCTTCCATACATTCCAGATCAAAAACCCTAGGATCAAAGCCCAGGCTGAGTTTATTGTCTAATTATCTGAAAAAATTTTCCTCCAATTTTTCAGTGTAGCAATGATGTCATTTTCATGCCTGTCTGTCTGCTCGAAGACATCACCAACCCAGTTCCATAGTGTGGCAGTGAAGAATCAACTATTGAGGAGATGATTTGTGGTTTCTTCCTGTTTTCCACACCAGTGACATCTTGAGGGGCCAACAAAGCCTCTCTTTCTTAGATTATCCCATGTCAAAATTTTACCTTGTTGAACCAACCATTTAAACAGTTTGACTTTCATCCAGTGAGGGTTATCCCAGAGTTCTTTCCATGTCTTTTCAATACTTGGAGAGTTAAGCCCTGTAGCGATTCTTTTGGATTTTTTAAGGGTGAAGAGACCCGCATTATTCCTCCCCCATTGTAATTGATCATCCAAGGTTGAGGTTAAGATTTTTCTCTTTTCTAGAATACCTTGGAGGGCCTTAGCTTGAGTGTTCAACTTGTTCATCTCATTGTAGACTGGAAGCTTCCATATTCACATTTTTCATTTCTCCTTGACTGACCCCGATAGTCACTTACCCTTCTAAAGTCTTTACTGATGGTATCCATTTGGATACTTGCTAATTCCTCTCTACTGAGATTGCCCTCCTGTTGCCAATTGTCCTCCTAGAACCAGGCCAAATTTCCATTTCTAATCTCCTAGAAAATGTGTTCTTGAACTAAGGCACTGTTCGCCCAGGGTCTGTTCCAAACTTGTGAACCTTTTACTTGTCCTGTCATTTTTATGAGGTTCATATCCAGACAATTCATTGCATACTTTTGTTTCCGGAGTTTTGCCCAGTGGGCTCATATTTCCTTTAGCCATCTCCACCAGACTTTAGCTCCTAGAACTTTGTTTAGAATTCTTGGGTCATGGAGACCCAGGCCACCATGGGATTTAGGCATGCAAATATTTTCCCAAGCCACCAGAGCCCATTTCTTCTTTTCTTCACCCTTCACCCAAAGAAAGTCTCTTTTAATGTTTCTTAATTGAATACTGACTCTAGTTGGTGCTAGAATGGTTGATAACATATAGATAGGTATGGCTTGGAGGATAACCTTAGTGAGAGAGTCTCCTAGCTAGATTTAGGGCTCTGTTTTTCTATTTACTGACTTTTTCTTTCATTTTATTTAGAAGAAGCTCCCAAATGTCCTTATGTAATGGTTTGTCAGTGAGGGGAACTCCCAGATACTTCGAGGGAAATGAATCTCTTTGAAAGCCCAAAATTATGGAAAGATTTCCTTGAATCGAAATGTCAGTATTGAAAAAGAAGATCTTTGATTTAGTAAGACTTACCTCAGTGCCCGCTGAATTCATACAGAATTTGCTTAAAAGCTTTGGCTTCCTTGATTGTGGGAGTGCCTTGAAGCATAGTATCATCCACAAATTGTTGGTGTGTCATCGTGTCTCCCCCTTGAGTGAGTCTCAGACCTTGAATTCTGCCTCCCCCCTTAGCATCTCTTATTGCTCTACCCAACCCTTCCATCATGAGAATGAAAAGGAATGGGGAAAGAGGATCACCTTGCCAAAGACCTCTTGTAGGCTTGAAGGTTCTAGAGGGAGAGCCATTGAGAAGAATAGAACAACTAGCAGTGGTAACTAGAGCCATGACCCATCTAATCTAGTTGTGGTTAAAGCCATAAGCTTTAAGCATTGCTTTTATGTAAGTCCAGCTAAGTTTGTCATAGGCTTTCACTATGTCCAGTTGAATTATCATTCCTGCCTGATTGTTGGTAATGAGTGAATGAACCACTTTATGAGCTTGAATTATGTTATCAAGAATCTGTCTTCCTTCCACATAACCTATTTGCTCCTCTGACACCAGGGTAGGGAGGAGTGGTTTGAGTTGGTTGGCAATTACCTTGGATATTATTTTGTACACTACATTGCATAAGGCTATAGGTCTGAATCTATCCAGAGAGGAGGCCTTTTCCTGTTTGGGGATTAAGGCTATCAAAGATTCATTAAGCGCCCTCAAGACTGTTTTAGAAATGCACGAGTCTTCCACCACCTCCAGAATATCATGCTTTACAATCCTCCAGCAAGTTTTGGAAAGGTCCACATTGAAGCCATCAGGGCCTAGAGCTTTCCCATTGTGCATCTCTGTGATGACTTCCTAAAGCTCTTCCTATGTTACTGGTATGTTGAGATTGTAATTGTCTTCTCTGGAGGCCAATTTAGGATTGTACTGTAAATCTTTTTGTATACTGAGATCTGTCTACAGTGGTCTCCTCAGCTATTTTCTAGAAATGTTGGACTAGAACCTCTTCCATCTCCTCATGCGTGTTTCTTTCAACTCCGTGATGGTCAGTGAGTTTCACAACTTTATTGTTGTTTCTGTGGTCTATAGTGGATCTATTAAATATCGTCTCTCCTTCATTGATCCATTGGACCCTATATTTCTGTCTCCAGAGTATTTCCTCTTGTAGACATCAATTTTCCCATTCATGTTGTAGTGAATCTGCAAGCTCTTTTCTTTCCTCTGTGTAGCCTTTTGTGATAATAATTTGGTCTATTTCCTTTAGTTTCTTTTCCACTTCTCTTTAGCTTTGAATATGTTACCAAATTCATTTTTATTCCAGTCTTTGAGTCTGCCTTTAATGTGCTTGAGCCTGCAATGAAGAAGGAAAATCTTTGTGCCTTGGAAGGGTATCTCTTCTTTCCACCATCTTTCAATGTTTTTGAGGAAATCTGAGTGTGTGAGCCATACATTCTCAAACTTGAAGGGGCTGTTCCTAGGTTTTCCAATTAGAGAAGCTTCCAATTGGATTGGGCAATGGTTAGAACAACCAAAAGGTAGGATGAACACTGTTAGACTTCTTCCCATGAGTAGAAGTTCCTCTGAAATAATGAATCTGTCTAACTTTGAGGCTGCTTGGTTAGAACCCCTCGTTTTGTTATTCCAAGTGAAAATTCCATTGCTAGTGTCCATATCCACCAGTTTCATATTGGTTAGGAAGTTCTGGAAGGGAACTGACTCCCGACCAAGTGTTCTAGTTCCCCATTTTTTCTCCGTGAGATATTTTGTCATGTTAAAATCTCCCCCTAGAATCCAGGGTAAAGCTAGGTATCTCTTCTTCATATCCTCCAGTGTGGTAAGGAGCCAAAGTTTGTCCTCCATTAGTTGGGGACCATAGACATTGGTGATCATATAAGACTACCTGTCACCCATAGGTTGGATGATCAAAGAAAGGTGATGTATGGATGCCTTCGCATCTTGTATACCAAATTTCTGAGGATCCCATATAGTGAGAATTCCACCTGCCGATTTATTTGCCTTGACCTTAGGATATTCATATCTATTTAACCATTTGTTGTGTTTTTCTTTGATCTTCTCCACAGAGCATTTTGTTTCGTGTATGAACACTATGTCAGGTTTCTCCTCTCTGATCCTATTGCTTAGATTTCTCTGTTTCCTTATGCTCCCTAGTCCTCTAATGTTCCTGGTTTTGATTTTCATTGAGGTGGAGTTTTGGAGTAACTAGACAGGTATTTCTTCCTTCCTGAGTCAACCATGAGTTTGCCACATTCCAATAGAAATTCTTTCTATCTCTTTCTTCCTCTCTTTCTGCCTGGGTTTTTCACTAATTTTCTTGCTATTAATGTTGGTGAGGAAACCCCTTTGTTTTTTTGATTGTCATGTTCTCTTTTTACTCCTATAGCTTTTTGGTGTGACTTGCTGAGGAATATTTGCTGAACCTTGTCAACTTCCTCCTGTGGTATGGAGTTAATACCCATGCTTCCTTCTTGTTCTAGAAACTTTTCTAACTCCAGGTTCTCTCTTTCCAGGATCTCCTGTAAGTCTTGGTCCTCTGTACCACTTTCGCTTGGAGTCATTTCCTGGTTTTTTTTTATTTCCATGGTACTCAATGGGTCTGTTATGTCTTCATTCTATTCTTGTGTGAACTCCATACTTGTCTCTTTTCCTTTCCCTCTTTCCGCCTGTTTCTCTATTTGCATTTGATTTCCCTTATCTTCTTCTTCTTCTAAGATCTCATAACTATTGTGACTGCATGGTTTGTTATCATTAGGGTTGTTTTGTGTCTTCCTACTCCCTCCTTTACCTTTCCCTCCCACTTTAGTAAAACCCATATGATCTTTCCCTTTGTCGGTGTTTCGGTATTCCTCCCTTTTGTTAAGAGGGCAATCTCTGAATAGGTGTCCATGCTCATGACATTTGTGACATCTGAAGGGGATGTGCTCATAGTCAACTGCCTGAACCCATTCCTCATCATAGACTTCAAGAATGACCTCATCTGGAAGAGCTCCAGAAAGGTCCATTTCCACACATATGCGGGCATAGGAGGTATTCTTTCCTCATAGGGTTGCTTATGAAATATTTAAAAAATGACCTAATTTATTGCATATTACTTTTAAATACTCCGACATCCAATAATCTAAGGGTAAGGAGTACAGTCTAATCCATACGAGTACCGATGTGAAAGTTTCTCGCTCCGGCACAAAGTTCATCATCCATGGGTGAATATAGAGACCAACTGCCACATATAAGTATGGTCCTCCTTCAAAAATCCTATCTATGTCCTCCATGTTCGTGAACACAACTATAGAAAAACCTTTGGATCCAAGATGTATATTTAACTCCCCTTTTGGTTTCCAGTTGTATTTTATCTAAGTGTATAATGCTTTCTCTATTGGCTAGATTCCCATAAACTTGCATTTGATTGCATAGTTCGTCATATGATCCCTCTGCACTTGAAGAGAAGGATCATTCAGTATAACCCATGGTTTAGTGTTGGTCTTGGGTTTGCAGGGTCCCATCTTGGTTCTGTTTCCTGTTCTCTGACCATTGTCTTCTGCTTTATCCTCCTGTCGATCTTCCTCGTGGGTCCCTTGCTCTGCATGGTTTCGCTGCCTTCCTCCTTCTGGGTTTCAGGAATTCTTGTCTTGTCCTCCAAGGAGTGTGGAGGATTGTTCCTGTTTCCTGCTCTTCCTCTATTTGAAACCACATTACTGTAGGAGGGAGTGGAGCTCCCTCCTCCCTACACTTCCATGGTTACTTGTTAGCCCTTGTCTCCTTTGTTTTCAAACCCTAGAACCTCTTTCTCATCGATCCCAGCCTCAGCAAAATAGGCATATCCAGGTATGAAGGTCTTAACATAATGAAACATTTATAATTTTTGGTAGTGTTCAGTTTGTACTAGAGCAACTTATAACTTATTCTAAATATGCTTAAGATGATAAAACATTATAGTAGCAAAATATGATGTATGCATTTTAATATTTTGATATATGTCAAAACCTAAATATATTTAAAAATGTAAAAATATATTTTTTATTTTTAAATTTTGGAATCTGCATAGTTGACTCTTTATGTATGTGTAGTTTCACCATCAACAAATCATGTATCATATACAAAGGTAATGTAAAAATTAGAGATATTAAGTGTCATTAAAAAATTTGGATGTTTTAATTATCAACCCAAACCAATAGGTTTGTCATTTCTAAGGTGAATATGAGGCTACTAAATCAATAGACACATATTCTAAAGTTTTCACTATGGCCCAAAAAAAAATAAAATGTAAGAACACGCACATGTTCAAGAGAATATGTGTATTCCTAAAAAGGTGCATGTGTTCCCAAAAACAAATTCACATTCCTAATAACATGTGTGCATTCCTAATATTGAATGTCCACTTTTGTGACTAAATTACTTTTCCCAACGCATATGCTTCAACTCCAACTAGGGATATCAATGAGATTATAGGATTTTATCACTTAATAGGTACTAAGGACTCTTGACAGCATAAGGGAAGAAAGCTTGGATCTTAGGCCATAAAGGTTGTTTCTAAATATTACATTTAGATACCAACACCCAAAACCACCACACTTGACATCCCAATGAAATCATTGTCTTCCATGTAGGGGTAAAAACATCATTAGAAACTTTACGTACTATTTATGAGTGCCAAGGCCTTTGACATGGTCATGGTATGAAACCCTGTGATTGAACCTTAAATTATTTTTTTGGAATGCAATGCTATGAAAAGCACCTTGAATCATCACACATGTACTCTCAAAGTTATTAGTTCCTTTTACTAGAGATATGGGTTTCATTAGGGAATATTTTATGCTAGGTACATGATTCTTTGGGCCCTACACATTTCTAAAGAAGGAAAATTAGAAATTTATTAATATTTTAATCATCAAGGTTCATTGTAATTTTGGATCACAAGTTATGGGTCAAGGGTTCCTCAAAATGATGGTAGGAATAAACCTATGCTTTAGGACTTTAAGGAATATTTCATGCACCTAGGACCAATAAAAGCACCTTGAATCCACACTCATGACCTCCCAAGTGTATTTTTTACCTCTTAGAGGGCATATTAGCAACATTCATGTTTTTGGAGAAGTAGATATTAGTGTGATGGGACAAAGCAAGGTCAAGTGATAAAACCTATTCATTAGGCTTAAAATATAGCTTCACATCATCCAACTCCAAGAAAAATTCCTTGAACAACCACACATACTACATTGAGGCAATCATCTCCATATTAGTTGGGATATGGGAAACCTGAGAAATTTTTGAGCTCTAGGTATGATCCTCATTACCTTGACCATGGTTGGAGGAGGAAACTTAAGCCTCAAGCCCTAAAGGTGGATTCTGAGGATGAAGAGACATGACCAAGAACTCGAACGACCATATCATACATTTCTATCAGATCTTTGGCCTTTAAGAAGGTATATAGGCACTATTTGAAGATTTTTAGCACTAGATTTGTGTCACATCATCTTGAACATTGTTATGGGAAGTTACCTTAACCTTAGGCATTAAAGAAATAATGTAGGAATTGAAGCCCAATAATGAAGCCTGAAACATAGGATTTTGTTCCTTAGACATGGTTATGGGATGAAACATAAGCCTTAGGTCCTAAGGGAAGCTTCTATAAATTTATGGCCAAAATGAAGCCCTAAATAACCACACATGGCCTCCTAAGAGTATATTTGACATATGATTGGAGATCTATATTTGCTAGGTGATTTTGAGAAGTAATTATGTGTCCCAAGGACTTGGATATGATTTAGGGAAGAAGGACCTTTTCTAAGTCCCAAAGAAAATGCATAGGTATCTAGAGCCTTGAAAAATTCCTTGAATCTACACACATGACCTATGGAAGGTACCCTTAATATCTAACAAAGGATGTTAGTGCCCTCACAAGGCTTGAGCATTAGTTGTTAGTATTAAATCCTTGATATGGTCGAAGGAAACAATATAATTAGCCAAAGTATAATGATTCTAGGAATGTGACTCCAAACATTATTCATTAAAATACATCACTTGACTTCTAGATATTTAAGCAACTTCTAGAACTCAAGTTCTGAATGACAACTCAAACCACCATAGATAATATTTGGAAATATATTTCGAGTTCAAGTGGGGATGTAGGTATTATTAGAATATTTTGAGCATCAGTATGGGTCTTAGCTAGTTGGCAATGATCTAGAGAGGAAAATAAGGCCTTAGGTATTGAAGGAATCTTTTAGGCATATAGGGACAAAAGCAACATATTTAACCACACAGAGTCTCTTTCTAGGGTACCTTTGGTCTTTGGATGGATAGATTCAAAATTATGAGATTGTGGACCTTATGCATGTCTTGGGTTGTAGATATGGTTAATATAAACAATCCAAGAGTTATGAATGAACAAAGCTTCTATTCCTGTATGGTCAAGAACAACAACTTGAATCAATACAAAGGACCTCTCAAGGGAAACCTTTTCTTCTAACTATGTATATAGGTAGCATTAGAAATTTTGAGCAATAAGTACTTATATCCTATATAATAACCCTCCATTATTTTAAGATTCCTTCATTAAATAATGGGGAGCCTTCAAAATTTCTCTTTATTTTTTGTATTTTAAAATTTTATAATCAACAAGTTTGTACATATTTCATTTTGTTTTACTCAATCATACATGGTTAAGTTTTATGGATTTTAATAAATTGTTTGTCATTCTATTTGAAAGGCATTCCTTTCCTATCACTAAATCCAAATTGATTTCTCATTTGTAGAATACCTAAAATACGTAACAATGAAGCTTTTATGGAGCATTTAGAACAAGTACCAATAGTAAAAACAATTTTATTTCTCATTTGTAGAATGCCTAAAATACATAATGATGAAGCTTTTATGGAGTATTTAGAATAAGTACCAATAGTAAAAACATGACTTAGTTGAACACCTAGATGATAATGTCATGCATATGCATCGAGATGGAGCCCACTTGGTGTTATATAAGTCCACCAAATGTGTAGATGTAAAAAATAAATATTTGAAGTTTCTTTCCATATCCTTTTCTGAATTTCCATTTAAACACTAGGTAATTTGTGATGTGAGTGTTTTAAGGGTTTGAAGTACATGGTTTTTTTTTTGAATGGGTATGTTCATGTGGCAACTGATGAGGATTGATAACATGTTCTTCTAGTAAGGAGTTTTCATATCTACATATGAAGCTAACATGATTAAATATATTTTGAAAATAGTGGTATGATATATGCCAAGCACTTTTCCTCATTTACCTTGTATCAAAATCTAGAAGAAAAGAAAGTGTGAGTCATTTATGTATGCCAATTCCAAAATAATGGATGTCATTCACTCATGTGTCTAGATTGGGAGGCTTATTTATATGTTATTTTGATCTCCTATATGGTCTATACTATGGATATGTCTTTTACATCTAATTTATATCTATCCATCTAGGCCAAATTATATGAGACCTTCTATTGAACCATCTAGATATATGGATACCCTAGATATCAAAAGCATATTATATATATATATATATATATATATATATTATTATATATATATATATATATATTGACAATCTATCAGGCTATATTAAGATTGATTACGTCGTCAAGATTTAAACAACATGGGAATTAAGTTGTCTTAGGTGTCATCCACATTTTTATAATGTGTCCTTGATAATGTTAAAGTCAAATATTTGGATTTTCATTTACATATTTGTTAAATGCTTAATATTAAAAATATTGTTTATACTATAGTCCATATTGTATGTTATTTTGCACATGAAATGTATTGCATGATTAAATATTATTAACAATTTGTTCTCATGTTACTCAACCAATCAGGTATAGAATCACTAAAGTTACATAACCTTCAAAGTGACAACCACCTGTGAAATTGAGCAACATGCATTTCCCATGACATTTATGAACCTGATCCTATTTTTTTAAAGATTAAAATAAATTGAGACACCATCAAAGAATTTTGATTAATGATTTTAATTCAAGTTTTGCGAATAAAATGGTTTTCACTATGCATTTCAAAATTATTCTAAAAACAAGTATACAAGTATACAATTATATTATTCTAGTTTAGTTTGTGCATAATTATAGCTAGAAGGAATAACCCCGATGACTAGGAATGGGAATAGAAGAAAGAAATATTGGAAGATGTTCATTAAAAAATAAGAAGAAACATGCTCAAGAAAAAATAGAAAAATAGGACACATTCAAGATCCTACATGGCTCACAATCATGAGTACAAAAAATATCAATTTGTTACACACCAAGAATACCTCAAATTAGAAACTCTAAGAATTGTGTCAATGTAATTGCTCACACGAGATAATCATAGAATTTTCCCAATAATTTTATAATTCAAAAAGTTGAGACTATTGAAATAGAATGGTAGATGATATTGAATGTAAATTATTGAGTAGATTAATTTAAAAAGAGATTTCTTTGAAGAAGGAAGGGGTTGGATAGATTTGTATTGAATTTCAATTAGAAATTGAATGCCAAATATATATTTGAGAGATATATGGTATGTGTAAGAATGCTCCATTAACACTTTTGTAGGTTGATATTTCTACATATCTTTCCTTTTATCAAATTCATTTCATGAATCATCAATTCCTTTGATATATATTTATTGGATACAAGAAATCTTATGTTATTTTTTGAATTAATATATATTTAAGAAAATATATGTATATGCGTGTAAACCTTGTTTGAATCTTGCAAAATAGTTCCTTAACTTCGGTAATTAATATTTCTTTTGTGTTTGATCTCTCTCTCTCTCTCTCTCTCTCTCTCTCTCTCTCTCTCTCTCTCGAGAATGGATGTAATTGTGACCTACCATTAGGTGATCCTCCCTTATTGTTTGTAGTATAATTTTCTATACCATTAGCATACCATGTATACATATAATTATCACTATGTATATAGGTACTATTATCATATTTGATTGCTAGGTATTAGTTTTGGGATCATGAACATGGTTAAGGGAGGAAACATGAACCTTATTCCCTAAAATAATTTTTAACCATATAGGGCCAAGAACAATGCCTTAATTAACCTCACATGGCCTTTTAAAGGTATCATTAACCTATGACTTAGGATATCAATGCCACTAGGTGGTTTTGTGCAATAACTATGTGTCCTAGGCCCCTATAAGAAATTTAGGCAAGAGAGTCATTCCTTATTCCTAGAGAAAGCTCCGAGGAATCCAAATAATTCCCTAAACAAGCATACATGTCCTGTGTAGGTTATGCATGGCGTCTAAGGAAGGATGTTAGCTCTCCCATAGGGATTTGAAACCTAAGTCTTATCCAAATTACAAATGTTATAGGAATTTAGGTAAATATATGAAACTTCAAATGAACACCCAACTTGTTGAGGTTTCAAGAATATTCTAGATTTCAAGGCTCATGAATGACAACCCAAACCAATATAGATGACCTTATGAGTGAATCTCTAGCTTTCAAGTGGGGATATGTGCTACATCAAGAGATTTTGAACAATTATTTCTGGTATTAGGTTTGTAGAAAATATTGAAAGATTAAAACTAGTCCTTAGGTCCTAAAGGAATCTTCTATGCATATAGGGACATCAACACTGTGTTTAAATTCCATAAATAACATTTCTAGGGAATCCTTGGTCTTTGAACAATAACAGTTAAGAGCTATAAAGTCTTGAGCATTAAGAATGAGGATTTAGACCCTAGATATGACAAGCAAAAAAAACCCAAGAGTTAGGTTCGAAAGGAAGCTTATAGTCTTTCAAGGCCAAGAATGTCACTTTGAACCACCACAAATGACTTGTGAAGGGATTACTTTTCCTCTGATTAGGTATAAAGGTACCATTCAAAATTTTGAGCTTCATGTATGGGTAAGGGCCTTGGATATGGTTAGGGAAGTAAAAATGAACCATAGTCCCTAAATAAAGCTTTTATCCTGCAAAGGGAAAAAAAAGATGCCTCAAAAAACTGCACATGGCCTCTTGAGGTTCTCCCATCATATGGTTTGGGATGTTAAAAAGAGTGTGTGGATTTTAGCAGTAGATATGTATCCAATATTATTGGAAATGATCTAGGGAAGAGGTCCATGACTTAGGTCTCAAGGAAATATTTGACACATCCAAATTCATGAACACTACCTCAAATCATCACACATGATGTTTGGAGGTATCCTGGGAATTTATGAAAGAATGTTAATTCCCTCACAAGGTTTTGAGCATTAGGTATGGGTCTTAAGTCCTTGATATGTTAGGGGGGGGAAGTTTAGCCTTAGCCAAAGTAAAAATATTATAGGCATCTAGGGCCAAAAATAACAGCTCAAACCAGCATACCCAACCTCTTGATATTTTAGGCAAGTCTTAGGGTTCAAGGGTGATGAATGACACCTCAAACTAGCATAGATGAAGAACAAAAATTGGAATATGGGCATAATTATAATATTTTGGGCAATAAGTATGGATGTTGTGTCCTTGGACATGATTGAGAGAGGAAAACCATATCTTAGGTCCTAAAGGAAGCCTCTAGGAATCCAAGGAAAATAGTGACGTCTCAAAACAACACAGAGGATATTTGCAAGCTATCCTTGGTTTATGCATGGAGATAATCAACCTTTTTAGGGTTTTAACATTAAATATGATTCTTTGGAACTTTGATATAGTAGTATTATCAAATTCAATATTTCATCCCTTAATGAAGATTCTAGGATTTGGGGTTGGGAATGACATTTTGAACCACCACATATGAGCTCCCAAGGGTAGCTTTTGTCTCTCGATAGTTATATATGTATATTTATCACTTTTGAGCACTAGGTATAGACCTTGGGGCCTTGGGCATTTTAACAACAATTTTCATGTGCTTATGCATTGAAACCCATACATGTTCTAAAGTTTATGCACATTCTTATACATTCTTCTACTTAAGAACATGTGTGAATTATTAAAAAATATGAATTGAGGATTTAGGATAAGGTAGATGTGCACATTTCTATTAACACATTGACATGTTTTTATGTGTGTGTTACTATACACCCCATTGTAATTATTTTCACCATCAAATTCATGCAATCATCCTCATATTCCAAAAGAATTCAAAAAGTGTATTAAATCCACTTAATAAAAAAACTCTTCATATTTACCTTCCTAAGCATATTAATAAAACTATAGTAGGAATATTATGTTTATTTTCTACCAAAAAAATCACAAAATTCACATCATTCAAACTATAAATTTGAACATGACCACTAATTTAATCAAATTTATATTATAACTAGAGCCAAATTTCATGAGTATACTTAGTTGCATGTCCATATTGGAGTATGCATGTAATCTAGGTTCCTTGATATACTCCCATTCAATCTTTTCAACATTGCACAACATTATATAATGGATATATAGTGAAATTCCTTAGTGTTGTTTCTTGCGAAACAATTAAATAACTGTAAGTGAGTCACCAAATATTTGAATTTCTAATATACCAAAATTTTGGGCCATCCTCGAAACTCATTTGTGAGCCATTGATTGAGAATAATTACTAATTTCCTCACATATGACATATTTCAAAGAAATGAAATAATTTTAGGTTAATTATAAAATTTCCCTTTTTCTTCCCTCGAGAGAGACCCAATGAGGCGTCATCAAAGTATGACCACTAGATATCCTTGATCACCTCTTCCTTTAGCTCATGATTTTTTTTTTGTTCATATTTAATATGTGGGAAAGCATTCATTATATTTAGTGTATAGATAACACATTTAAGAGTTAGCATTTGCTTTCTTTCAAACAATTTAGATTATTGTCTAAAAAACTACCAAATCTATGTTGATAGGATGAGAGTTGATATTTTTTGAATCCTTATTTGCAAACCATGATATAAATACTTCTTCTATTGCTAGTTATTTCCCATTCAAATCTTTCTTTCCATTTCTTTCTGTAACTCTTTTGCGTAAGGACATGTTATAGTTAAATGTGAAAAAGGTTTCTTCTAATGGTTGCCATAAGCTATGTAAAATTATAATATATAGAATATAAATGGTATATAAAAATAACATAAAAAGTATTAATTATAATATTTTCACCAAAATGTATAATTTTTTGATCAATTTTTTATAATACTTGTTATTTGAATAAATTAATTAAATATATTTAATATAAATGAATACATGGAGTTAATAGTTTCTTATATTATATATAAGTCAAGAAAATACATTAGAATCTGTTGCCATAGCCATGACCTATTAAACTTGCCTATGTGTACGAAGTTGTGGCCCAAGGACATCTAAGCTATCAAAATCACCCAAGGATTTCACCCACCATGGACCATAATGACCCTTAACATGGTTGAATGTTTTAGTATCCCCTCTTGACTATCATAATTTTTTAGCCTTCTTTGCCTTACAAAATGAGGCGCTTGAATGTCAATTTCCATAGTGGGACTTGACTTAAATTAGAATATGTTAAGTACCAACCTAGATCTATCTAAACTCTCGATCTACTGAGTGTTGAGAGGGATCAAATCCCCTTTCACTCTAAAATAGGTTAGCATCTCAAGGGATTTTATCCCTCTTGATACTTGGTAAATCCAAAGTTAAGATGGATCTAGGGTGGTTAATTAAAATCTGTCTAATATTTGTTTTTTTTTTTAATATATTGTCATATATTTGAGTGCTGAAAACAAATAATTTTAAACATCGTTTGAATGTATTTTAACTTGCAAATTTTTGTATAATTTATGAATTATACATGACCAATAAACTAACATGTTCAAAAAAATATTAATGCATGCACACAATGTTATGTTTTTGTATACAGTTGTATTAATAACAATTGTTTATTCTGTCTTTGAGGTTTCTGCGAGTTTCATGATTATGTAGATCATCTTCCAGATACATCGCATTAGGTTTCTTTTTTATCCATGTTTCGAACTAGCAACGGTGGTTCATCTTCAGGATGTGAAAGATTATCGAACCATCGTTTCTCGTTTGAAACATCGATAAAAAAGAAACCTAATGCGATGTATCCAGAAGATAATCTACATAACAATTGTTTAGTGTTATATCTTTTAATAGAAAAGGGTTTTTGATAAAAGTGGATATTGGTGGCCACTTTCCTATTCCACTTGGACCCGCACCACTATTTCTTTCAGTTTCCTTAATTATAGAGCAACTTACTGTTTTTGGCAATTTTTTGGGTCTTGGACTTCTTGAGCAGTTTTGAGGCCCTAAATAATGAATTTTTGGAAAATGGGCAAACCCATCATTTATAATATGGGTTTTTAGTCCAAATTTTTATCTCTTGAAAATATATTTCTAGCGAGGCATCATACATGTCAAACGATGATCGTATGCCAAAGTTATGACCCCTAGAAGTTGATGTACCAATTAACCCCAACGGGGCCCACAAACTTTTGGTGTTTCATCACCTAGGGTTATATTTTTAGATGTTTAGGGTTTTCCATTATTCATCAATAAAAAATAGGCTTTTGAGCCTCATTGTAACACAATTGAGAAGGAATGTAATCATCACATCTCTTCTAAGAGATAAGATACCATTGTCTGAGCTAATTTGTTTCCATTCTGCATGTAAACAATTTTCACTATTTGTTATTAATCGATTGAACTGGAGTTTTTTCTATAGCTCTATCTTTTTTTAATTCTGTATTTCATTTCGTTCTTGCATAAATCCAAATAATTTTTATAATTGAATAAATGAAACATGGAAGTTAATTAAATATGTTGATGATGATGGCTAATATTATATCTAAATTTGATAAAATAGTCTAGATCCATCTTACCCTAGATCTCTCAAGTGTCGAGAGAGATCAAAATCCTCGAGGTGCAAGCCTCTTTTTTGAGTGCGAAACTTGAGGAAATGTTTGCACCTCAAGAGATTTTATCCCTCTCAACACCTAATAGATCACGGGTTAAGATGGATCTATGTTGGTTTCAGTCATGTACAGTCACACAATATTTGTTGAGCATCTAATCATCTTGATCATTTTAAATATGCTAAATATATCTAATATTAATCAGATCATTTTTATTTTAAATTTACTCAGTTATTTATTTTTTTGAGATGATAGATAATGTTAAGAAATTGAATGATGATAAATGATGAAATGAAAATTTTGAATGCAAAGAAACAATGTAACAATGTTGAATGATTGAAAATGTGAATAATAAGAATGTATTCAATTACAAATAGTCTTCATTGTGATCATTATCAAACTATCTTCTTGTATTGTTCTTATTGTCACACCTGTTAGTTTTTCTATCTTTTCATATCGATAATATGAAAAGGGTGGTTGAAATCATTGACCATTCAAATATTTATCTCAAGCTATTGTAGTAAACACCATACCTTACCTCTCTTGCTCTCCAATATTAATAGTAACTTTCTCCAATGTCAATCATTATGAGTTGTGGAGTGTTAAATCCCAACTAAGTTTCAATGGTAATTGTTTCAATTACCACTTTTGAATGCAAAGAGACTAACAATTTTGATTGATAAAAAATGAGAATCACATGAATGTGCTCATTATAAATACTTTATAGCAAGAAGAAAATGTTTTAGATAAGTGAACATTTTCTTGAAGTTGAAAATTAAAGTATTTTATTTATAGTTGAGTTATGATAACACAGAATTCAATGCATGTCATCAATAATTTATTTATGCTTACACTGAAACCAATGAACATTATTAATCCAATTACTTTGAAATTCATGTATATCATACATCTAGTTAAAAAAAATCTGAAATAAGAATCTACATTGATATATCTAGTTCAAGCAATCAAATAGGATTAGAAATATGTATATACAATAAAATGAATGAGTCTAGTGCAAGAAAAGGATTAGAAATCAACATCTATATTGAAATCGATGCATCTAGTGAAAGCAATCAAAGATAATTATAAATCAACATCTACACTAAAATCAATGCATTTAATGCAAGTAACCAAATATGATTAGAAATCAAAACTAAACTGAAATCAATGCATATAGTGCAACCAATCGAATAGGATTAGGAATCAACATTTACACTAAAATCAATGCATCTATTTAAGTGAAAAAAATAATATTCATGCCTTTCATAATCCAACTTATTTTATCTATCGCAAAATTCTTACTTCCTCTTCCTCTATGGTTAACAATGTTCAAAATTATATAATACTATGTAATATTTGTATTTTTCTATGTTCATTTCTTGTTTTCTTCCCTATTTTTCTCCCTTCCATATTTGTGCCTATCTCCCTCCCTTTTTCATTCTCTCTCTCCCCATTCCTCTCGCCCCCCTTCCCCCCCTCTCTTTCTGCCTCTCCCTCACTCTCTTTGTTTCTCTCCTTTTCCCTATCTGTGACCTTGTCGTTTATATTTATATCTCCTCCATCTCTCCTTCTTTATCTCTCTATATCACCCCCCCAAAATATGTGCTCTCTTTCTCCATATCTATATTTCCGTCCCTCCCTCTCTCTATCTCTCTCTTCTTTCCTCTCTCCTCCCTTCATTTATATCTCTATCTTCCTTCATATCTCTTTCTTTGTATCTCTATCTCACCCCCAAATATACACACTCTCTTGAAATATATATATACTATCTCTACAGTCTCTCTCCATATATATCTATCTAATCTTCTCCTCCTCCCTCTTCCTCTCCCTCTCTCTATCCCCTTTCTCTCTCTCTCCCCTTCTCCTTCTCTCTCTCTCTCTCTCTCTCTCTCTCTCTCCTCTCCCTTCACTCTCCCTTTCCCTCACTTTCTTTCCCTTGTCACCCTCTCGCTCTCCACACTCATCTTTCTCTCTTTGTCTTTTTTTTCGTTCCCTCCTCTCCTCTCTCCTCATTTCTCCCTCTCTTCATTCCTCGTCTTCTCTTCCTCTCTCTCGCTCTCTCTCTCTCTCTCTATCTCTCTCTCAATTTCTCTCTCTCTCTCTCTCTCTCTCTCTCTCTCTCTCTTTCTTCTTTTTGACCTCTCACCCCCCCTCCAAATCTATATCTCTCTCCCTCCCTCTCTCATTTTATCTACCAATTCCTCTTCCTTTTACTTCCTTTCCCCCCTTTATCTCCCACCTTCTTTTGTCTCTCCCACCCAACACTCTCAATAACTCTCTCTATCTATACCCTCGAACTCTTCCACTATCTCTCTCTATATTTCCTTCTCTCTCTACCTCCCCATCTCTTCCTCTCTTTCACTTCTCACCCCCTCTCCCTTCTACTTCTATCTCTCTTCTCTCCTTATCTCCTCTCTCAATAACTATCTCTCCAAATCTCCCTTGTCATTCTCTCTCTCTCTCAACCCCTATCTCACTATGTCTTTGCTCTTCTCTCTCTCATACACCCCCTCCAAATCAATCTCTGCCTCCCTCCCTCTCTCATTCTCTCTCTCAAGTCCTCTCTCTTTTCCTTCCTCTCCCACCTCCCTCTACCTCTCCCCCAATTTCTCTAACCTCCAACTATGTCACTATCTCCTTCCCTCTATCCTTCTCTCTCTCCTCTCTCTCCCTCACTCCCCCATCTCTACGTCTCCCATTTTCTCTTCCCCTTCTCTCCTTATATCTTTCTTCCCTTGTCTTCTCTCTCCATCTTTCCCTTATCACTTCCTATCTCTCTACCTCTATCTCTCTATGCTTTTTTTCTTCCCTCCCTCTATCTCCCAATCTAAATCCATATCT
>APFE031650856.1:43659-54567 GCA_000404065.3 Pinus taeda | reverse complement strand
AGAATGTTTATTATTTAAGAATATTTATTTATAGTATATGTAATTGAAACGATAGAAAAAATGGGTTAACTAAGCGTTGAAATTTTTTTATTAACTTGAAAACAATTATAAATTAGTGAAACTTTTGCTACGAGATAAGATTATATAGTTGTGAAGTTTGGGGTTGTAGTATTTCTAGATAGTCATAGAGAAATATAAATCAAATCCAAAAGCGCTTTATAACATACAATATAAAAACTAAAGCAGTTATACCCTATCCTATTCTCCTCATAAAATCAAGTATTTCCCTCATTGATAGAATGACTATGACTAGGTACCTAATGTACAAGAACAAAATAAACAACACATAATACAAGAGGTTTCGTAAGATTTCTCTAAAATCCAATGTAGTATACGCAGGGGGAATATTATGGGGTATAGAGGGAGGTACCCAAGGGAATAGTAATAATGAGATGGACCATAGTTAATAAATAAAGTGGTTAACCTGCATCATGTAAGGGACCACAAGTAGTTAACAATAATGTAATGATCCCATTGTATTAGATATATGGTATTGAGAGAACCATGGTAATGACCCATGGTATTATATGTATGAATCCTCTATAGAGGCTATAGACTCCCCATTGAGAGATGTCAATGATTATTGTATTAGCAAGCATATGGCTTGTGGAGTGTTCTCCTTCCTTAAGGAGTAGTTGTATGGTGTTACCCTACCTCAAGGGTTTGATAAATAAAGAAGCATTTCATATTATATTATTGAATCAATCTTGTTATTTCTAGGCATTTTTATATTTTCATTATATTTATAGGTCAGATCCATTACACGTGGTATCAAAACACTTTCTTAGGCAAGTGGAGAGATATTTTTTTAATTTTTTTTTGCAGGAAATTTTTGGGGTGATGAGTTTGCAGATCAGATCTGAAACTTCTGATGCAAAATTTTCAGAATCAAATGGAAGATTTGGATGATTTGTGAAAAAATACCCAATTTCAAGAAAAGAAATTGGTTGAATTGGAGTTCGGATGAGAGAGATATCGTGTATTTAAAAATCAGTTGGGTTGCAGAAATGTTTTGACGAAATTCCTTGGATGGTAGACCTCTAGTTAATTTTTGTCATTTTTGTGGCATAGTTTTGAGAAAATAAATGCTGATATGATATCCTCTTGAAAATTTACCCAATTTCAAAAAAACAAGTTGGTTGAATCAGAGTCCGAATGAGGGAGATATCGTTGATTTAATGTCAGATCTTTTTTCAGAATTTCTTGTGATGGTGAGACAGTTGCAACGCGAATTTGAAATTCTAGAGTGCCTAGATTGGGATTTCTATCACATGGGAAGGTCATGAATGGTTGTTCCATTTACGCAAATAGGTCATAATAAGGATTCTGAGTAATATTTACTGAACTATGGCAGTTTTAAATTTCGCCAAGTAAGTGATTTTTCTTAAGACCCTCTTCATGCCTTATAGCAAGATCTTTTTATAGGAAAAATTGGTGGGCCAGCTATTGAAAATTTATAGAATCTCAGAAGTGTGACTTCCCATGGTGTTGGAAGGAGAAAATAGGGGATTATTTAAAAGATGAGGTTGCTATATGGTGGAAATCACTTTACAGTGAGATTCTAAAGTTATGTTGTGCTGACAAAATTGAAAAACTATTTTTGGACAAATGGTCTTAACTGGAAGGAAGGAAACCAAAAAACCTAGCAAGGATTTTATTTTTACAGGAAAAGATGATGGCCCTACTATTGAAGAATTCATAAAATGGAGAAAGTCGGAAGTTGGGCAATTTTGGAGACCTTTGGCATGGTTTAAGTTTAGAGGTGAGGTTACCATATGGTGGAAATCACTTGACTTCCAGAAGCATTTAAGCCTTCCTGATGAAGATTTTGAAAAAGTCCTTTTAGACAAATGGTCTCATGCTAGAAAACAGGAGAATGAGGCATGTAAGGGGTTAATTTTTATGATATCTCGTTATTACAGCCTCATGGATGTATTTAGAAGGAGAAGATAATTGTAATAAGGAGATACCATAATAGGAGCACACACATGTTAATAAGGAGGAGGTGCAAGTTTATAAAGATTTGAAGATTTCTATGGATAAGTATTTATTGCATTATGATTTTTATGCTTCAGATATGGCTAATGTGTTTTTTATGCTAGTGAAAAAACCTATGAACAATTTAAGAAACCAACGTTTCAGACTAGCTAGGTGAGTCCATCATCAAGGCAATGAGATCTGTGTTTTGAGAAGAGAGAGTCATGAAAACTATGGAGATTGGATAGGTTTCTAGCTCTTGAAATTCTCATCTTCTCAAAATTTACAGCATTGTTCAGTATGTCCCTTCCATGGCGGGACTTAATGGTGTTAAAGAGAGATTCCATACAGGCTGGCAGAATTTTTATGCTAGTGGAAAAACCTATGAACAATTTAAGAAACCAACATTTCAAACTAGCTAGGTGAGTCCATCATCAGGGCAATGAGATCTGTATTTTGAGAAGAGAGAGTCGTGAAAATTATGGAGATTAGATAGGTTTCTAGCTCTTGAAATTCTCATCTTCTCAAAATTTACAGCATTGTTCAGTATGTCCCTTCCATGGCGGGACTTAATGGATGATGTTTTGGGATACCCTTGGATGGAATGTGTTGGTACTATCAATATTAATGTACAGAAGAAATTCCTGAAGCTCTGGTATAAAAAGAGCAGAATTACATTACAGGATATTTTCATCAATAAACAGGTAGAGTCCAAGGAGGCTGAAGCAGAGGATGTTCTAGGGACTGACACATTAGATGAGGAATCTATGGTTGAAGTAATAGTGGAAGATAAGAAACAACATCATATGCCAAAACATGTACTAGATACAATCAGGCTCAATTAGGTGGTGAATTAAATAAAGATACACTAATGGTTAAAACTTCAACATATCACCACCCACCTCACCCAGCAAGAAAACAACCAACACGATGGCAACAAATTAGCAACAAGGACAACGACCCCCACATGACAAATAAACAGGTGTGCTAATCCACCTGCAAAATAGCAACACAAATGAACCACAAAGATCAACTCCCATCTCAAGTAAGTGAGACACCAGCTAGATCGAGTACTCACCTATCTCTGGGATGGCTAGATGAACGTGCATGGTATGAGTGGACTACTCTTTTGAGTAGATCTTATTATTTGTGTTCTTCTTATGTTTCGGGGATGAAACATGTTTAAGGGGGGTGGAATGTAGTATACCTAGGGGGGATATTATGGGGTACAGAGGGAGGTACCCAAGGGAATAATGTAGTAATGGGATGGGCCATAGTTAATAAATAAAGTGGTTATCTTGCATCATGTAAAGGACCACAAGTAGTTAGGAATAATGTGATAAGCTCATTGTATTAGATATGTGGTATTGAGAGAACTATGGTAATGACCCATGGTATTGTATGTATGAATCCTATATAGAGGCTAGAGACTCCCCATTGAGAGATGTCAAGGATTATTTTATTAGCAAGAATATGGCTTGTGGAGTGTTCTCCTTCCTTAAGAAGTAGTTGTATGGTGTTACCCTACCTCAAGGGTTTTATCAATAAAGAAGCATTTCATATTATATTATTGGATCAATCTTGTTATTTCTGGGCATTTTTCTATTTTCATTATATTTGCAGGTCAGATCCATTACAGATAGAATGACTATGACTAGGTAACTAATGTACAAGAACAAAATAAACAACATGGAATGCAAGAGATTTCCTAAGATTTCTTTAAGCTCCAATGAAAACCACATCTGGCTCGACTGAGGATGCAATATAGATGTAATTTTTTGCATAGATTATTGTGGAAGAAAGGAAGACGCCACTTTGCATAATAATTCCAATATTAAAAATATTATTACGTTTAAATTTAAGGAGAAATTATGGTGCAATAAAGAATTAGATGATAAAATAAATTTAAGATACTATAAATAGTGAAAACATATAAATCAAATAGCCAAAAAATGTTGATGGACGCATCTTAACAGATGTATCATGGTCCATTATGACAAACGAGGTTAGTACATTTCCTTGTTAGTTATGTTTCCCAATTTTTTTGTTTATGAAATCGACTATGGATGGGAGAATCCATTAAATGTGCAAGTTGGATCCATAAGTTATTATATTTGAATTATAGTGTTTTTCATTGCAAGACAAGATTGAGAGAGGAGTGTTGATGTCTCAAATAGTGTTATTTTCCATCAAATGGCAACCTTGAAAAATATCCTCATGACCATCTCCAAGTAAATATTACTTCATTTCTCTTCACTCCAAAGTTTTGGAGGCATGGTCATGAATTTATTGTAGCCTCGTGTATCCTCTTAAATAAATATGGACATTGGTGCCAACAAATTCCCTTATGTGCCTTCCACAAGCGTTCATCTCCTATAGATATTCCAAACCGTTAAAATTATAGAATCAATGGATTTTTTATGATGTTAGTAGTTGTGTAGAGATGAGAAGTTTATCCTATCAAACTTGTGACTCTCCTAACTATTCTTGGAATTTCCCTATTTTCCAAGTGAATTTTCCTTTGGCATTTGGCATTAATCATTAAGTGAGTTTAAAATTGGATAGTGATGATTAAAAGGGAGGACAATTATTTAATGAATTCCAATTATTTTAATATATATGTTTCCTTCCAATTTGAAAATATATGCACCTATCAAAGTAACTAGGAAATAAATCATAATCTAGAAGATCAAAAGTATCTCCTTTTTTTTTAATAACAGAAAGTACAAAATCAACATTCCATTTCATTTCATGCATTTTGGAAACCAACCAACAACCAATTTAACTATGAAGCTCATGAAAATTAGCTCTTATCTTGGTAGTGTTCATTCTCTTCTTGACACTAGTCAATATAAAAATATAATTTTGGTTTTCGAAATTGGGATTGATCATCTCCTTATAATATCTTTGTTTCTCTTTTCCTTTAACTCTTTATCATCCCAATTTTTTTTTCTTAAATTTGGAAGTAATAAAAGTTTAATATTTTTTGTAATCTGCAATATGACCTCGTCCATTATCCCCCGATCATCCAACCAAGGTTATGCATCCTTACGCCAACATCACTTGAGCTAAATGTGAAGGTTTTGGATCGATTTAGAAGAAATTATAGGAAAATTTTTGGTATTCATAGCCATTATTTTAATGACGGGAAGCCTTTCTTTAATCAGGAGGATCAAGTGGGGAGACTTCCTTTTAATCCTGAGCTTGTAGTTTATAAACTACTTTTAGATCTATTCAATCTTTGTGCACAACTCTTTGGCTATAGTGCAACTCCACTCAGATCCATTTAGAATAACGTTATTAATATGAATCTCAAAGAGAAACCTTTTTAACTCCCATATTCAAATATTTTTCACTTACAATTGTTTTCATGTCCATAATAATATTCCCAAACTCCATTTGTCCTTAATTTTATAACTAATATATCTTATGATGGCTTTCAATACCCAAATATTTGTATGAAGGAACTTTCTCTAGGGTGTTTTTTTCATAAGTGAAAGTATCATAGCTGATCTTTCTAGATTTAACTATCATGACTTCAATTTGTCAATATTAACAATCATACCCATCTTGGAGAAAAATATTATAGGATTCTTAGTTAATATCCAAGATCATAATGGATCCTTTCCAAATTAACAATATCATCAACATAAAGGAGAACAAAACTACTGAGCATTGGGACAACACAACTTGCATCTTCCAAGCACTCATCTATCTTATCAATGTATATGAAAAAATGGGTAGGGGAGAAGTGGCACCCTTGTTTGACTCTCGTATTTCATTTAATTTATTTTAAATAACCCTTAGTTTTCCTAAGCTTGAAAATAACATTCTTGTACAACCTTGTAACAACAACCCTCAACTTGAGAGGAACCATTACCTCTTCTAGCATCATCCATAGCTTTGTTCTAGAAATGGTTTCAAAATATTTTCTAAAGTTATTGAAAATAGCAAAAGAGATGATTTTTATTATTGTGGCATTACTTTGCAATTATCCTAATAGTAACAAGATTGTCCATGGTTCAATAATAAATCCTAAACCTAGCTTGGCCTTTAGCTCTTTTACCATGGCTTCAAGCAAAAGGATCTTCTTATTTTTTGAAATAAGCATATACAAATTGGATAAAATGTGGCTAATCATAATGGTCCTATAGTTAGCTAAAATGTTTTTATCCTCACTCATAAATATAGACAAAATAAATCTCTACATCCCATTCTTAGGGAAAACTTTCTTAATTACCACATAAAATAACTTATGTTTGTGTAAGATGAAGATAGGTTCTCCCATTTAATAATTTTAGCTTGGTAGCCTTCAATGTCCTTAACTTTCCCACTAGTGAACTACTTAAACCAAAAATAATTGTATTCCAAAGAAAATATATCATTCTCTATAGGGGCATTCAAAATGTTGTCCATGGCATTAGGGGACTCATAGAGGTTTTTAAGATAAATATTCAAGTTATTCAAGAGAATCAAATGATTTTATTTAGTCTTACGAATCATAATTTTCCTCAAAATATTTATAGGGTTACACTTGGAGAGCTGCAATAACTTCTATTGATTTCTACTTATATGGTATCTTTTATTTCTCTTAAAAATAGCTTTGTACATATTTATTCTATCAAGTTTTAAAGTTTCATTAGGAGCATTCCGAGTCACTTTTCTAGCAATTTTACAATCATTATCATGTAAAGGGGTTGGTATTTCTATTATTCTTTTTTATGACACTAAAATAGATAATTTTCTAATGGTAGTGGACAAGGTTGTAGTAAAATTATGTTACAAGTTTTCAAAGTTATCCTCATAAGTTAAGAGGTGAACATCTATATTTAAATCCTTTAATAAGAGATCCATTTGACTATTGTCATAAAGTAGTTGAATTTGAATCTCACAATTCTCATGCATGTGCTTGTTTTGCATGGAAAATTTTAGATATAAGGTTAGAGGTATATGACTATAGTCATGCTCATGGTGATTTATGAGGCCTTGGATGGAAACAAGGATATCAAATATCACATAATCCACAACATTGCTCCCAATCTTGTAAATACAAGTCACATGGTTGGATTTTGGACACTTCATTATACCATTGCAAATTATAAGGTCTTGAGAAATACATAATTTTATTAAGTCACTACCAAATAAATTCTTGATTATGCCTTCATAGTTTCTTTTGAATCTATTAGATAAATGAATGTCCTCATCTAGCAAAACAAGATTAGGGTTTCAATCATTATTTAGAATAATAATTTGGTTAGATGTGGTTACACCATTAAAGTGTCCTAAAAATAGGTACCTTCATTCCATAAACTATGAATATCATTTTCTAAGGTATTATAAGGGAAATTCTTATCTATACTATTTTTCTTATAAAAGCTAGAGTTGATAGATACAAAATAAGAAATTGCAATATAAATCTTCTTAGTGTTAACGTTACATATTCCAACCCAAATGTACAAATTTAGGGGTTCAATCTTATGAAGCCCAATGTAAGGAGAGGCACTCCTTTTAATATTTTAGGTTATTTCCCCAATCCCTCTATGAGAGGATTTATTCTTCCAATCTAAATGAATCCATGTACGTGAGGTACCTTAGACTCATCATGGTACCAATTTTATTTTATATCTAGTGGAATCAGCAATGACGGTGGTATTGTACTCGCATTACACGGGGTCAAATCCCATCGACTGCCACTATAGCCGCTAGGAGGAACCACTCAGCCCACAAGAACAACCCTCAGGTTAAGACGAAACTTGAACCCGTGACTTGCACAGTGGCACGAATGACTTACCAGATCGTTCGCTAGCCATGAGACCAAACCCCTGCGGCCATCATGGTACCAAATTTCAATTGAATGAATAATATTAACTTATCTTGCAATCTTATTTCATATAGGACCTTTACGTCATGAAAAGCCATGACAATTCCAAAAGAGGATACAAAGTGTTCCAAATTCCTATTTATTACTCTCTTTTTGCTCTATACCCTAATAATAGCTTCCTATTACCAATGATTTCCCATTTTCCTTTTTATCTTCCTTTACCTTTTGAACCTCTCCCCTTAATTTAGATGGGATTGCTAAAATGAGATCCTCATTTACAAATTTTCTTGTCCATTTTAAGTCTATATATATTATTTATTCATATTAATATATAATATATATATTATAATGTAATTATTGTTGTCAACTTTGGTAACTTCAATTACCTCAACATGTTCAATCTATGTCTATTTATATAAATAATATTTTTATTATAGAACATTGATTATTAATTTTATTAAATTATTACATATTTTAAAACCTAAATTTTATATTTTTAATGAAATTAATTTAGATACAATGTTTTATAAAACATATATTTAAATATAATTAATATTTAATTTTAACTAATAAAAGATTTTTGTTTTAGATGGGTATAACTGAGGTTACTACGGGATAAATAGATGTGCAGGTTGCTTTATAATGTTAGCCATTAAAGGAAGAGTAAGGCGTGCACTTTTACCATGGTTTTTTAGCTGTTAGGGATTTGACAATTTTCAAATTGCAGGGAGTTATATATCATTTTGAAGGGTTAATTTTATTTTATTTTATTTTTTAAATATTAACAAGTTACAAAAGATTTTTTTTTTTTATGAAAATGAAAAATAATTTTAGAGTTCATGATGATGATGAAGAAGATAAGTACAATCTACCCAACCATAAAAGGTAAGACACTAAATAAAGTACTTTAAGATTTTATTTATATGCAAAAAAAGGAGTGAGAGAAGGACTCCTACATCACGATAGCTTTTTTGATTTAAAAGGTCAAGATAGTTGATAGTGTGATAGATATTTGGAAAGTTAGATATATTCTGAGTATAATATCAAAAATATAAGAGATACTGTTTTTCATCTTCAACCCTCCTAGGATTTCACAAGTGACATAATATTTCATCTCACGGTGTTTAAAAAATTGACCAACCCCTAGTTTCACTATGAAGCTCATGAGAATTAGTTTTAATCTTGGTAATTTTCATTTTCTTCTTAACGCTAGACATGACAAAGAGACAAATCTGGTTTTTGATATTGGGGTTGATCACCACTGTATAATATGGTAGTTTCATTTTTCCATCCATCTCTTTATTTGCCCACAATTTCTCCTTCAATTTGGAAGTAACAATATTTTTAATAATATCCAAATTCTGCAAGATGATCTCCTCTTTTATTTCCCAATGGTCTAGCCACCCTTGCTTGATTCAAAGGTGGTGGTTTCTGCTAGAGTTAGAAGCAATTTTAGGAAACCTCATTGCATCAATGTTGTAATACTTCTTCTTATACATAAGATACCTAGTCATAGTCATTCTTTCATAGTTTTTACCATGTGAAGTTGTGCAAACCTTAAACAAAGAATCTTATATACATACTATAACTCTAGGTACACTTAATGAGAACACATAGGTGGCACTCGTTTACGAGTATTACAGTCTAGAAGTCTATATATAAATCATCTGGAGGAAATTTAATAGGACCATTTAATTACATTGAATATATGAATCGTATGGAGGAAATTCAATTTGACCTTTTACATATAATCAATATAACAATGATATGGACATAATTTAATAAGTGGATTTACTTTTTCATCTCATGGATGCCATTCTTCTAATAAAATGAAACTATTTTTCTTTCTTACAACTTAATTTTTCCAATCATTCAAAACATTGCATTGAATTTTTAAATGAATTAAAATATATTATTATTTTAGGAATATCATTGTAATATCCAATTAAAAAAAATAAAATTAAAAGAAAGAAAGAAATAAAAAAACAAGAACTATTTAAAATCTCCAATAATACAATTTCCATAAAAGAAATATAGCTTTCAGTAATCCTTTTCTATAAGAATTCTATAGGCCCAATTATCGAAGAACATTTCCATTATAATGCATGACACCCTCTACAAAAGAACACATAAATAACCTTACTTTCTTCTTTAACAAAAATGAATGAATACTACTTATTGGTTAGCATTGAATTTGTGATAATAAGCAATCATACTTGCATTCAACCAATTTTCATCCCTAGTGCCTATCTTTGTGCCTTCATATTAGGTTGGCATAACATGAAGGTAATATTCATGAACACAAGCAAGAATAACAAGTAGTAATTACAATCAAGCTATGTAGTAAGTAAATACAAGAAAGTGGAGTAAGAAGTAAGAATATCTGCATCCAGGGAGGATTGGTACATACCATTTGTAAATCCAAACCTCAAGAAGATGGGGAGCTTATTCAAGGTAGAATTGTGTATCCTTTGTGAGGAACAAAATGATCCATCATAAACAAATATTTTGATATTCAATGCCCACTATTAAAATATAATTTCAATAAATAAGTGATACATGAATACATGAGCTCCATAACTATAAGATCCCATTATATAAAAATAATAACATTTTATTTTTGAACTATTATGATATGGAGAAAAAATGTTAACATTGTTCTTCCTATTTTAAATATTATGGTATTTATAGAAATGCTTAGAGAAGATTCTTTTTTTAAAAACAATAACTCATAGAACACATTATGAAAAGTTTCCATATGCTTCAATTGAAATATAAGAAACATTTTCCATTTATGAAAAATAGTTTTCTAATTTTCTATCTCAGTTTTAATTTGTAGAGGAAACAATTTTAGTATATAAAAAGCTCTTGAATCACCATGGAAAATTAAAATTTTCACCCTGGATCTAATACTCATAATTTTCAATTCAGTATGTTATAATAATTTAAATTTATTAATTGAATTATTAATAGTTTAAAAAAAGTAATGTATACTAATAAAAAGAAAATGAAATTGAGTTAAATTTCAAATATTATTAAAATATATTTTT